>QLPI01002002.1:0-12167 GCA_003314275.1 Chroogomphus rutilus | reverse complement strand
CAGAAGTGGTGATTAGTGACAGGGGATCTCAATTCATCTCAAAGTTCACAAAAGACCTATACCAAATGCTAGAGATAAAGATGAACCCTTTGACTGCCTATCATCCCCAGACAGATGGACAAACAGAACGCAACAACCAAGAGGTGGAGCAGTATCTGTGGCTGTTTGTCAACTATCAGCAGGATAACTGGGTGGAATGGTTGCCATTGGCAGAGTTCAGCTATAATGACAAGATCCAAGTGTCGACAGGGTACTCTCCATTCTACTTAAACTATGGACAGCATCCAAGGAAGTCTACAGAGCCACGACGGGAGGCAGAAACAGAGGCGGCAGATGTGTTTGAGAGAAGGATGAAGAAAATAAGAGAGGAGGCAGCAGCAGCACTAGAAAAGGCAGCATCAGACATGAAGAAGTATTATAACAAAGGAAGGCAAGACGTACCACAATATCAAGTAGGGGACAAGGTTTACTTGGAAGGCCTTAATATCACCACCGACCGACCTTCAAAAAAACTAGAAGACAGATGTTATGGCCCATTCCCAATTGTGGCAAAAGTGGGAGAACGTGCCTATAAACTGCAACTACCCCCCAATTGGAAGAACATCCATCCTGTGTTTAATACTGTCCTGCTCCGCCCTGCCCGAACACCCACATCCTCCATACAACAAAAGCCAAGAACCCCTCCGCCAGTGACAATACCAAAAGGAGTAGAGTATGAAGTGGAGGAAGTTCTGGACTCTCGAATGCGTAGAGGAGTGCTGCAATATCTGGTGAAGTGGGTTGGGTACCCCAGAGAAGATAATTCGTGGGTGCCAGAGAAGAACATGAGGAATGCCAGAAGGAAAAAACAAGAGTTCCACAGGCAATTCCCAGCTGCACCCAGGCACATAGACCACATCTTCTACAGACTACCTGAGCGTCGCAAGTCAGTGCAACAAGTACACAGCGGCGAGTGTGACAAGTCCACAATGCTCGGTGGTGGTGGATGCAGCGAGTCAGTGCAACAAGGACGCGGCGAGTCAGTGTGACGTGTGCGTGACGATGAGTGTGACACATACGTGACACGCTCGGTGGTGGTGGGCGTGGCAAGTCGACGCTACGAGTGCGCGATGGCGACAAGCACAAACGCAGGCGGACGTGACAGATGTGAAGGCGCGAACACGGGCAGGTGCGGGTGAAAGGATGGTGCAAGGGCAGGTACAGGTGCAGGTGCAACTGCAGCGGGTGCAGGTATGTGTAGGGTGTGGGGGAAGGTACAGGTGCAGGTGCCAGGGCGGCGGGTGTAAGTGTGGATGCAGGTGTGAGGGCTGCGGGTGCAGGTATGGTTGTAGGTGCGAGGGCGATGCACCGGTATGCAACGGCAGGCATGACACGCTCAGTGGTGGTGGGTGCGGCAGGTGTGCAGGTGCAAACCTACGCAAGCAGCAGGTACGAGGGCCGCGGGTGTAGGTATGCATAGGAGTGTGGGGGAAGGTGCGGGTGCAAGGACAGTGCGAGGGCGGCGGGTGCAGGTGTGGATGTAGGTGCGAGGGCGCTGCACCAGTATGCAATAGCAGGTGCGACAGATATAGCATAAATGGCGGGCGCGACAGGTATGTGGCACAAACCCATGCAGGTGCAACAAAAGGACCGAGCTGTGCATGCCGGCGCGACGAAGAAACGACCTGGGATCATTGTGCACGCTGGCGCAACGAGAGAAGGATCCATGGCTAGCAGAGAGCTCCAGAGGGTCTTGATCCAGGGAAGCTGAACACACTCCGGTGCAATGGGAAGACTAACTAACTAGTCTGTGACCCCTACCTTACCTTCTTCTTGTAAAAAGGATGCCCCACCAATCATGCACGCCGGCACGACAGCTAGGATGAGTGCAGGGGTTGATTACCTTCTTCTCACCACCTCTTTCGGATGAGACCGTGGGTGGGAGGGGCAAGAAACGAATGAAACAGGCGCTTATGCCAAACAAACACAAACACCTCCAACCCAGTACATTGGATCACCCAGTAAATAGGCAATGGTCAATGAGGACATTGACCCTAAAAAGGGGGATAATGTCATGATTTCTCTACTCCTCTATCTATTGCTTGTTATTGGACTCCGCTACACCGCTAGACCATCTGTACAGTTATTAGGTAATTAGTTAAAGCTCAGTCTTGAGCTGGTCAATACACTGACAAGTATCATTGCTCATTTCCTTCTTCCACTCTCCAGTATTGAAGCTCTTGTTGTTGCTGACAATCCCTCAGTAAGATGCTATACTCAACTCCTGTTAAGTCTTGGTAATGCCGATAGTGTAGACAGGAGTTAGCTAAGTCTTACAGACCGATCAAGGTGGCTAGGTTTCAATATACTTGTACGTTGCGCCCTGCTGTTCTGTGTGTGCCACTAATTTGGACAGAAGAAGGACCTAGGAGAGTGTAGAAAGAGTGTTAGCCCAAGTAAAGGGCTTCAGACAGAAGGAGAGAGGACTAGTGGGTGTGAACCAAGTTGATATTCAGAGTAAGGAACTATCTACATACATCCACTCCTTATATAGGTTAAGAAGCAAGATGTGGAACAGGGTGGCATAAGGAATGGAGAACAATAAGGTATGAAGATTCATGTGGAGGTATTGCACAGTGATCAAGAATAGAATAAGAAATGTAAGTGAATAGAATAATAAAATATGGCTGAGAATAGAATCATAAGAGAGTGGATAAGAATAGAACAATTGAAAATGGCTGAAAATAAAACAATAGGGCCACGACTAAATAATAGATGAATAATAAATGGCCTGAAAGGAAACAGGTAGGGGAAGGGATGGGGAATGGGAGAATAGTGAAGGATAGAGGGGATGGGATGAGAAGAGTGTTCCAGATAATGTGCCAAATGTACTGAGCCAAGACTGCATACTAGTGAGGAATGGCTTGTCACTTGCATGTAGGTTTAATTGATAAGGGTAGGTCAGTCAGTATTGCTGAGTGAACTGGAGTTTAGTATTGTAGACTTGACAGTATCCCCCCTCTAAAGCCTGAACCTATGAAGCTGGTAGGTGGAGTTTCAAAATAGTGTTCCAGGTGCCGATGTGATGTCATGCATTGTTTGGGAAATTTCTCAGGCTTCCTATCATCCAACCATATCTCTATGTTAAATCCGCATGTCGGCGCTTAGCTAGAGACTTCTGGAAGGATTTTCGGAGGGTTCCAAAAGGTTTCCAAAGGGGGAGTTCATATTCCAAGGGTGGGGGTGAGGGATTGGAATCGGAGTGGATGGAAGTCGGGAACGCCGGGGGTCTTGGGACTGTTCACGGTATAGGTTGGTACGGGTGGTTCGAGGTTGCAGGGACTTGGCTTCAACTTATGTGTTGCACCCTCCTCGATCATCTGTCCCTAATTTCGGAAAGTTGGAAGTTTACTGGAACTTAATCGGAAACTATGACACAGTATTAAGTCGATATTCATACTGGCGAATAATCCAGTTGACTGGTGGTTTATATACATGTATCTAGTTCTTGTACTATCTTTTACCGAGTAAAGACAAGGGGGGAAGAGAGTACAAGGGGAAATATAAAAAGAAGAACAAGGAGTGAGGTACGCGATGATCCTGCACATTGTCTATCAAAGGAGCGGAACCTTGACTTCGGAGTCTTTGGAGGTTTGGAAGCACGGAACCTCGGAATATGTATCGGACATCCAGAAATCAGTTATTCAGTCTTTGAGCGATCGGAAAAGTCCCAGAAACAGTGCAGGTGGTTGTGGGGTTTAGTGTGGGTTTATTTGGTGGCATGGGCCATAACAGTATCCCTCCACTAGGACCGAGACCTCGAGGTCCTAAGCTTAATCTCGCCGTGAATCGAGCGGAGAAGAGCGTGGGACTATTTTTAGGTGTATTGGGATGTAATGGGTGTTTTTCCGAAAGTGCCCATCCGATGCATATATAAGGAGGCTTTTCTTCTTTCCTGAGTTCCTTCCTGCCCCTATCCATGTCCGGACTCGAACAGGACATCGAAGCGGAGGTTTCGGCACAGGTGCATGCTTACAAAGTCCAGTGTGCGAAGGAGATTTGCTTGATGAGGGCGCAGGGGGCGCGAATGTTGGAAGCTGCTCGGGATGTCGGAAAGGATCTGAGGGGCAAAGTCCGAAGGGAGAAACCAAAGGGGGTGGGTCAGAGGGGAAGAGAGGAGGGGAAGAAATGAGCCTTGGAGTGCGATGCTCGGGCTCTAGAGTCCGCTCTGTTGGCCAGTCAGGCAGACAAGGATCCGGGGGATCTGCCCTCCTGGGGGGGTTTTTCTGAGCCGTCGGGTTCTGAAGACGGGGGAGTTCCATGTCAGGACACCGAGTCCGAGGAGTCTTTGGATGGTGGTGATCCTTCGGACACCGAGTCTGAGGAGTCTTTGGACAGTGGTGATCCTTCAGACACCAAGTCCGAGGAGTTTTCGGACAGTGGTGATCCTTCGGACACCAAGTCCGAGGAGTCTTTGGACAGTGGTGATCCTTCAGACACCGAGTCCTCTTACTTGTCCCCTGGGGGCGATCCAGGGGGTGAGGAGGATGTTTATTTCATGCCCTCAGTCGGGCAGTCGGGGTGAGCACCGTTGCTTGGGACGCGGAGAGGATGCGTCAGAGACGTCGTGAGAGGGATGCTCGAATTTTGGGGGCACAAAAGTCCTTCGAAAATCAGATTGCCTGGGATGCACGGGTGGCCAGGAAGGAGGTGGGTCTTGGACCCTTCGAATCCACTCGGCGGTCATTGATTGAACATCGGCCTGACCTTTACCAGATCGCCGGTCTAGGGGCCCCTCCCCTGCTGGGGTCAGGTCCTTGTGACAGATGTTGCAAGCATGAGGACCTCTGTACGTGGACTTCATGGGTCAAAACTTGCATTCCCTGTCGGAAGAGCCGGGTGAAGTGCATGGTTGGTGGAGTGCCGGTTGTTACGGGGTTGTCCACAAGAAAGAGGAGGCAGGAGGAGACAGAGGTCCCAGAGGTGTCCTCTTCGAAAAAGATGAAGATCGAGGTACTGGTCCCTCCTCTTCCGAAGAGCAGGGGTGATGTGAACAACGACCTCCTGAGGGAAATCAGGGATAGCATTTTAGCCCTTGTCATTGTCCAGAACAGGATAGCGGATGCCTCCGAGGTGGCAAACACCCTCAAGACTGATGGTTGGAATTGTTCGACAGGTGTGGGGAGGCACAGTGTACCCTCCTGGGCTTGTCGGATGGTGGCGGGTCGGTCGATTCCAACATGTGGTGTGGAGAGGGCTGCTTCCAAGAGAAAGCAGGCTTCTGGGGGAGCGGGTTCCGTGCATGGCGCGGGGGATGTGACGCCCAGGGGGGGCGTTCTACCAAGCAGGCGGCCCCGGTGTGTGATACGGGGAACTCGGCACTTGTGACGGAGCAACCTACTGAAGACGTGGTTTCAGGGGCTGTGGCACTGGCAGCGGAGTTGCTTCCTGAAGCGGTGGCTCTGTAGGTTGTGGCATTGGCGGTGGGGCTGGTTTCCAATGTAGCAGTCCCAGTGTTAGAGTCGAGTGGGGGAGGGGAGCAGGGGATCAACTATTTTCGTGGGCCGGATCCCTCTGATCCTAACGAGGCACATGTCCTTTTTTATGGCGATGACTGATGAAGTGGGGTCGTGTTTTGCGTGATGTTTTTGTGGTGGTCGTGGAGGTCGTAGTGTTCATTCTACCGGTTTGTCGCTTTGACAGAGGTAGTGTCGTCAGGATTCGGGGAATGTCCTGCAAGGCTCGAGTCTCAGTTGAATTTGTTGATTAGTTTTAACTTGTATTAATACTCTAACAAGAAAGGGTCTAGTTCTAGAGAATCTACATGGTACCATTAGTCTAAGGGATGGTATGGGATTCCGTGGTGATCAGGATTCTTCCTGAGTGGAGTTTTCAGAGGGTCGTATTTGAGTGCTGAGTAAAGACTGCTGGCTCCATATTGCCACCCTGTCGATCAATGGATTGTAGTGGGTGAGCGTGGTCCTTGTAACTAAAATTCTGACGGGGTTTGGGGGGGTCGGATTCGGAGGGTCGGAGTTTGGAGGGTCGGAGTGTTTCCACAGAGGGTCAAAATCTTTCGACAATTGGTCACGGGGGGTCATATTCCTGAAAAGGTTGGATGCGTTGTTTTGTTTTATGTCCGTAGACATATTTGGTGTTCAACGCAAACAACTGGTGCCAGAGTCAGGGGCCTAACTTCTTATTCCTTGGTTTCCAAAGTGTTTGATGTCTCAGACTCTTCTTCAACCTCTTCCATCACAGAGGCTGTGCGCCCTTTGGTGACTGTGGTGGTGGATCTCGGACATTCCTTGGCTGAGTGGCCCGATCTGCCACAGAAGAGGCAGAGGTTTTGTTCAAAGCGGCGTTGCCGTTCTTGCGGTGTAAGTTTTCCGTCTTTTCCAATTTTGGACGAAAGATCCGTGGTAGTCCTGCTGCCACTGGACGGGGTCATGGGTTGGCCTACATTGGCTGTCTTATTGCCTATGTTAGGGGCCAAATACGTGGTCACGGGGGTCCTCCCTCTGTCATAGGGGTGGTCGAAGTTCTAGGTGGAGGGAGGCCCTCTGGCGATTTCCGATTGTCGCTCCCAGTAGTGGGTGTCGATGGATTGGGACAGGAGATGGAGTTGGAGCAGGGAATGGGGTTTTCCTACTCCAGAGATCTCGTCCTTGATTGTGCTGGGGAGTCCATTGTAGAACTGGCGACAAAGTGCAGCGTCGTCCCAGTAGATGCGGGTGGTTAGTCGATTGAATTCAACTACATATTTCATGATGCGCTGATTATCGCCCATGCGGAGGGTCTTGAGGTCTGCTTTGGCCTCTCCTTCTGGGTCGTGGGGGCCGAAGTTGGTTTTGAGTTCATTCACGAACTCCTCATAGTCATGGAGCCAGTCTGGCTTGTCAGGAGCAGAGAGGGCTAATTTGAACCAGTCCAGGGCGGTACCAGTCAGGTACGACAGTACGTAGGTCACCTTGGCGCTCTCGGTATCGAAGGAGTCAGGGCAGTCATGGAAGTTCAGTCTACATTGCACTAGAAAGGCTTGTAGTTTCCTCGAATTGGATCCATCAAAGGTATCCAGATCCTGAACCTTGGCGGTGCAGGGGGCTGATCTTCTGGGGCTGGCTAAGTTGCTTGCCAGCATAACAAGGGCCTGAGTGAGATCAGGCACAACATTGGGTTCTAATGTGGGGGCCCCTCCCAGGTGTGCAGGAGGCGGTGGTGCTGCGGTAGGTGGTGTGACATGGGGTTGGGCGATGGGGGGTGGTGCAGCAAACAGGGGTACGGCAGGTGGTGCAACGAGTGGTGGTGCTATGGGCGGTGGTGCCACGGGTGGAGGTTCGAAGGGTGGTGGTATGTAGGGGGGTGCCAATGAGTCTGATGGTGCTGCTGTGGATGGTCCTGAACTGGACCGCATATCCGATGGCGATGATTGTTGAGTCACCGGGGGGTGGTTCACGAGGAACAGGTTGGTCAAATTCGAATGCAGGTGTCGATCTGCGTCCGAGAATCTGGAGTCAGAAGAAGGCTCCAGGGGATGAGCTGGGGTCTGAGGCATCTGAAAACCTGGTCCAGGGACGGGCAGTTCTCGGGGGACAGATGCAGGGTGGGCAGACGCCTGAGTGATTGTCTGCATGGCTTGTGAACGTGTGATAGATCTCATGCTAAATGATGAGCAGGAGTGTGAGTACGAATATACTGTTAAATCCGTGTGTCAGCGCTTAGCTAGAGGCTTCCGGAAGGATTTCTGGAGGGTTCCGAATGGTTTCTGAAGGGGGATTTGGTACTCCGGGGACGGAGAGACTGAGGGTTGGACTCGGGATTGGAATCGGAATGGGGACGGGAGTCAGGAAGCACCGGGGGTCTAAGACTGTTCACGGTATAGGGTGATACGAGTGGTTCGAGGTCGCAGGGACTTGGCTTCAACTTATGTGTTGCGCCCTCCTCGATCGTCTGTCCCTAATTTCGGAGAGTCGGAAAGTTTACCAGAACTTAATCAGAAACTACAATGCAGAATTAAGTCGATATTTGTACTGGCAAATAGTCCAGTTGACTGGTGACTTATATACATGTATCCAGTCTTGTACTATCTTTTACCAAGTAAAGACAAGGGGGGGAAGAGAGTACAAGGGGAAATATAAAACAAAGAACAAAGGAGTGAGGTATGTGGTGATCCTGCACATCGTCTATCAAAGGAGAGGAACCTTGACTTCAGAATCTTCAGAGGTTCGGAAACACGGAACCTCAGAATGATGTATTGGACATCTGGAAATTGGTTATTCAGTCTTGAGCAATTGGAAAGGTCCTGGAAACAGTGTGAGTGGTTGTGGGGTTTAATGTGGGTTTATTTGGCGGCATGGGCCATAACATATGCAGTAGAAACACATGTATGCCATTGAGTAGGAGGAATGAGTTGGTCTTGGTTTTCTATTCTTTGAAGCTTTCTCCCTGTATAAACTACAATCTGGTCATTTCATATATTGTAGGCACAAGCATGTGCTAATCCAGAGTCAGGCCTGCTAGCCAACCATATCCTGCTGCTAATTTGTCTTTATGAAATATTTATAGATCAAGTTTGTAAGTAGTCTATTGTATAAACTAGGCTGCTGGTATAGAATGGAATGGATAGATAGGATGCTCAAATTTACTATAGGCTGAGTAAGAGTTAATATAAACTCTATTCTACAAAGACATCCTTCTACCAACATCTTCAGCAGAAATAGCAATTAGTACAAAGCCCTTGGGCTCAGAATTTAGAAGACAACATATGAAAGTTGACATTGGTCATAGTGAAATTGAATCCCAGGGGTGATGTTACTTGTCCTTGATTAGCATCAAGTACAGAAGCTGGAGTTAATTTATCCATTAGCATAATGGCAATTCCAACGGTCATTCAGAGATGAGAGGGGGAGGGCCCTCGATGTGTGATATAAGGTTCCTTTCATCGACAATCTCACCTTGCAATAAATAGCATAATAGGAGAATTGGGTATATGAACGATAAGGCTCAAAGGACAATACCATGCCACAGATATACCAAAACAATACTATTACACCCTAGACCACTGACACTGCTTATCACTCTAACAGCCATCCTAGGGTTATGGAACCAACCAGGTATTAAAGGCGAGAACTGTACTAACATCAGACTGTTTATTCTCTCACAATGTACCCTAATTTAAATTGTTTTTGTTTTTTTTAAGGTAAAACTCCAGTCTTACTATCAATGGAGAAATATAGTATGAGATGTCACAATAGCAGATGGAAATTTGGATGTTGTATGCATCTAGAAAATCGTTGGCACCTTCTCTTTAATGAGAAAGTGATTGTTTATCCAAGATTGGTCTCAATAAAATTCTTGTTAAAGAGCAAAGGCACATGTATTGAGAGATGCTCATGTATGTCAAGACTCTCATGTTTGGGCCTTGGCCCCTCATAGGCAGATAATGATGAAGAACATCTGGAGGCAATTGTCTGTTAAGTAGTAAAAGACCTTGATGTATGCTAAGATTAACCTCCCAATAATAGTGTCAAGTACATGTACTGAGTCCTGATAGTTCGACACTGCCAACCAAGTAACCAGCCTGTGTCCATGAACAAATGACCAAAACCACATGCAGGTTACTTAATACGCCAGTCTCGGCTCAGCACATCCACTGTCCACATCCCTTGTTCCTATTCCCATTCCTTATCCGCCTTATCCTATTCACCAACCAATAATCCTACCCTATTCCACTCCTTGTTCCTCGACCCGCCTCACCTCAGGACACCCTGTCCTTATTTTATCCATAGCTACAACACTGTTGTTTTATGGTCCTGGCACTCCCTATTGTTCTGTCCTCAGCTACATTCCCATTATTCTATTTTCATTGTCATATCCCTGTCTACATTCCTTCATTCTAATTATACTCGTTGTGGACAATACCCCCACATGCTCTGCATACCTTATTGTCCACATTCCTTATTCCACATGTTGCTTCTTAACCTATATAAGTAGGACATGCATGTACATACTTCCTCATTCTGGGTATCAACTAGGCTTAGGCCTTTTACCTTTTCCTCCCTCTGTAAAGTCCTCTACTCGGGCCAGCACCTTCAGCACCCCCAGGTATCTCTGTCCCAAATCAGTGGCATGCACAGCAAGTAGGGCACAATGCACGAGCACGTTGAAGCCAAAGCCTCTACTCCTGGCCTGCAGGACTTGGCCATTGTCCACCCACCTCTTTGGCATTCCCAAAGCTTGACAAATAGAAGCCTTGGCTGTTTTTTTTTCTTTCTAAATATAGGGGCCATTTAATCTCTATTCTAAGAATGGCTAATGTTTTTAACTTGTACTGATCCAGTTGTCCCTTCCCCATGATGAAAGCTGTGGGGCCTGGGAGGTGATTTCTATGGAAGGTATGAGTAGTGCATGATGGGTTTATGTCAAGTCTATGTACCGAGACCCATCCGCCGGCAGTTCCGACCAAGCAATCATCCTATATCCACAACCAAGTGCCCGCGTCGCCTGCATAACACTTGGTGCGTTGGTCCCAGCTCGGCACATCCGCCATCCACATTCCTCGGTCCGTTTCACCTTGGGACTTTCTGTCCTTGTACTATCCTCAGTTACCAGCCTTGTCTTATAGTCTGGTACCTCCTATTGTCCTATCTTCGGACATATTCTATTATCCTGTCTTTTATTGTTCTATCCCTGCTTTGCATTCCTTGTTCTAATTTTGTTCATTGTGGACAATGACCACATGCTCTGCATACCTTATTGTCCCACATTCCTTATTCCACATGTCGCTTCTTAAACTTATATAAGTAGGACATGGATGTACATACTTCCTCATTCTGGGTATCGACTAGGCTTAGGCCCTTCTACCTTCTTCTCCTCTGTTAAGTCCTCGACTCGGGCCGGCATCCTCAGCATCTCCCCGAGTATCTGTCTGTTGCAAATACAGTGGCACACACGGCAAGTAGGGCGCAACGCACGAGTACGTTGAAGCCAAAGCCACTACTCTTGGCCTGCAGGACTTGGCCATAGTCCGCCCGACCTTTTGACAACACCCCTCGGCAGTACCGAAGTCCATCAGTATCCGATGCTTGACAGTTTATAGCAATGACATTTGGTTATGTACTTGATGGCAGATCCTCTGGTGATGGCTTTCATGCATTATTATAGTCAAAAAGCTGACCCTTATGTAACAATGAGGCTGTATAATTGTAGTAGCATTTCTAAAACCATATGGTGAATAAGACAAGGAACTAACCCAAGTTAAGATATGTACATACAGTAGTCACCATCAGTTAGGCTATTGACAGAGATGAAAGAAGCTGATCAGTAGATTTGTAGGAATGACTGTGGCTATAGGACTTGAATTTGAGTATAAGAGTATACATCCCTGATATGACTAGGCATTGTATTGTGAATTAAATTACAGTGAACTACCCCTTGGGAATTATAATAATTTTGTCTTGGTCTGCTATCTGTATCAAGTTTAGGCTGCAATTTGTCACATGAATCCAGTCACTGATGATCACATCCTATGTAGCAGTTGAGGTAAATTTAAAACGAGATGAAGGGAGGGAACTGTAAATTATCTCTCACTGACAGCTACATGATCCATATATCCTCATTACCAATGTCAATGGAGGTCTTTCCTTTCCAGAGGCTCTCAATGACTGCCAATCCTCTGATAAAGACTTTCACCCTCTATAACAAGTACTCTTGCAGGCCTACATCAAGCCTGAGCCTGCTAGACTACCCTTTAACAGGGTAAGAGTCTTGAAGCAACTGCTCTCCATCATATTAATATAATATAAAGATGTTATAATTTCATCAAGAAGGACCTGTCATCATAGGGAGGAGCTATAAAGATCCATACCTTTGTTATAGGAGTCCACCAAAGGTTTTTCCTTACCAGAGCCTCTTATTGACAACAGCCATTTGAGAAAGACTTCTTGCAGATGTAGATCAGGTGTAATATATCACTGGATTGTCCTTTAGCAAGGTGATATTCTTGATCCAAACACTCCATTATATTAATTTGACATTCAAGATGTTATTGTTTCATCAAGAAGGACCTCTTATTAGGTAGCTGCCAGAAAGATCCACATACCTTTGTTACTAGTATCTATGGAAGGCCTTGATGAGATTATGAGCAAATACAGTAGGATTGAAGAATTCTTTAGGCAGCTAATTTATTT
>QLPI01002001.1:0-12849 GCA_003314275.1 Chroogomphus rutilus | reverse complement strand
CCAACCTTTCGACAACACCCCTCGGCAGTACCGAAGTCCGTCAGTATCCGACTCCTGACAGTGCTGAAGTGCCTCCAAAAAAATCACCTCTATGCCCGTGCTGACAAATGCCAGTTTCATGCCAACACCATGGAATACTTAGGATACATCCTGTCCCCAAACAGCCTCACCATAGCTAACGACAAGATCAAAGTAATTCAGGATTGGCCAGAATGGCGCAAGGTCAAGGACGTACAGTCTTTCCTTGGATTCGCAAACTTCTACAAATGCTTCATCTTCAACCACTCCAACATCACAATCTCACTAACCTGTTTGACATGGAAAGACACACCATAGAATTTCACCGATAGCTGCAGGACATCTTTCGAAACCCTCAAAAAGGCCTTTACAACAGCCCCTGTGTTGAGCCAATGGATTCCTAGTTCCCATCTCATCGTTGAGACGGATGCCTCCAACTATGCCCTCACAGCCATCTTATCAACAGTCTCCCCCATGGACAACGACATACATCCAATCACTTTCCACTCTCAGACGTTCACACTACCAGCACTAAACTATGACGGAGGTGGGGCCCAGTATGGGGCCAAGTGTTCGAGGATGGGGAAGAGGGTCGCAGGTGAGTGGTAGTGCGTTCTTCCCTCCTCATTACTAACAGATCTCTCTTAGCGGAAGAGTAAGTCGACCCAGGGCAAAGTCTGCCCGGTAGACCCAGGAGAGGGTGCAGAAGCGGATGTGGCGGTGGAACCCCCACGGAAGAGGCCGAAGTGGGCCTGTACCCAAAAACCGAGCGGGAAGGCTGTCAAACCTGAAGTACCGCTAGCTGGGGGGTCCGGACGGAAACGGATGAGGAAGATGGGGGGGAAGGATGGAACGGACAGACTGGGATGGATAGAGGGGAGGTTGCATTGGATGGAGGGCGCAATGCAGCTCCTTCTCGAGAGGGAACCTGATTTATCGGGAAACCCACAACTGGAGGAGTTGAGGGATATTTTGCAGGAAGAGGAGAGGAAAGAAGAGCAGGAGAGGAAGGAAGAGCAGGAGAGGAAGGAAGAGCAGGAGAGGAAGGAAGAGCAGGAGAGGAATGAGGATGAATATGTTGAAATAGATTAGAGAAAATAATGAGATTTGTATAATTTTTTAATCAAAAAAAATTTTTTTTGGAGGAAGAAAAAATAAAAGAAATTAAGGGAAAAATACAACAAGTCGGAGGTGCCGAGGTATTCGGCAGCTTGGCTGTGTTATATTGATGGGAGAAGAGGGTGGCGGATGGACTGGGACGGATGTTTGTGGAGGGATTAGAGGTTAACGGTGGAATGAGGGGGTATTTTTGGGAGTAAGAGTGGTTGTAGGATTTTGAGTGGAGTGTCAGGATCATATAGGGGAGTGGCTGAGTGGTTGGAGAAAGGATCAGGGGAGAAGAGGACGTGATAGGTGATGGAATGGAATGGAGGGAGTGGAGGACGGGACAGAGAGTGATGAATGGAGGGGGTTTTCGGGAGAAGGACGTCTTTGGGAGGGGAGTTTGCGCAGTTTGAAAAGGTTTCTAGCTGGTCGCCACCCCCCCCCTTTTAGATAGACGTCCCACCGTCTATTAAAGGTGTCGGCCTCTAGCTGAGAAGAACAGAGAAGGGTAGTAAATGCATATGATACACATATACGGAGTGAAAGAATGGGAACAGATGGGGATGGACGGGTGAGACCTTGGCTGAATGTGCTGAATGACAATGCTGGCCGAGAGGTCCCTGCCAAAAACTTGCCAGCTATTCTGGTATACAAGCATGCACAAGGCAGTTGCATTGACTAGGGCTATTGGCAAAGCTTCCAGCGACGGAACAGGATCCTGGGTGAGGCTTTTGGAACAGTGGCAAATGCCGCCTGGACTGAGGCCATCGGGATGCACCTAGAAACTTTAGTGGCTTGACGGATTATAATACTGTCCAATACCCTGTTAATCAACGGATTATAGCAGGTGAGCGAGTTGTGCCCGAATATTGCCGACCGACAGATCTAGTACATGACAGACAGATGGGTGGACTGAGATTGTCCGGACGGAAGATCTAGTTAACGTGTCTATGCTGTCAGCAAGCACTACTAGAACAAGAGGGGTTCTGTGAAAAGGTCATAATCGAAGCGGAAATTTTAAATATACTGTGAACTTGATACTGATTGATCAAGCATGTGTCTTGTGTACCTGCTGCAATTCGATCAGCCTGGATGCATACAACCGAGTACCCGATCCTCCTATCCATTATCTGAATATGCTGCGAGAAATTGGATGTACCACGCTGAGTCAGGTGATAGTGAATCGAATAGTTTACATGGGCTAACGATGGACCTGCTTCAAACAAAACCAATGCCGTGTATATGAATTGGCTGACACTTTACAACCCGGATGGTATCTGGAGCACATTCCCTGAAAAGTGTACTCCTCTGTATTATATATCAATGGCTGGGTTGAAAAGAGCGGTTGAAAATCTCCTGGAAGGTGGTGCAGAGTGATGAGATTATGAGCAAATACAGTAGGATTGAAGAATTCTTTAGGCAGCTAATTTATTTATCTCCTCAGTATAGTCAATAACTGAGATGTATATTCGAAAATATACCTAATTTATTTATCTTACAAAAGAAATAAAAGAAGAATTAGCCCTGAGGCTTTGTACATAATATTATACAACTCACCTCCTCAGTATAGTCAATAACTGAGGAGGGAGGCTTGCGCGGATCGTGTCTCACCCGCATATACCTTGCAGCCAGCCCTTGACCCTATCGAAGGTTTGAGCCAGGCTGCCGGTTCCAAATCCAGGGAGCTGGCCACGCTAGTCGCGTCGTGCGTGGACAAGCGCCCGTAAGTAGTGTACATAGTAGAACACGAATAGCTCCCTCAATAGTGAGGGTAAAAATACAAAGAAAATTGAGAAAAATAAGGAGTTCAAAAGCGCACTGAATAGTACCGAAATCGATATGTTAATACAATATATTGAGATTGCTCTCTCAGGGGTGAATGCAAGTTTGCACCCAACACAGAGGTGAACATCCGACAAGGTAAATGGGGTAGTGTGCTACAGTACAAGGGGCAATTCAGAACAAAGAACAAGAGAGTGAGGTACACGATGATCCTGCATATTGTTTATCAAAGGAGCGGAACCTTGGCTTTGGAATCTTCGAAGGTTCAGGAACATGGAACCTCGGGTTAATACAATGGAATTCAGAGAGTGGTTGTTCAGCCTTTGAGCAGTTGGAAAGGTCCCAGAAATGGTGCAGGTGGTTGTGGGAATTAATGTGGGTTTATTGGTGGCATGGGCCATAACACAAAGAATGAATAAAATCAGACAAGCTGTCAGGGGACAACCCATCCATTTTCTTAAGCTGAGCACCAATCACCCAGCCAGTAGACTTATATGGTCTGCCAAAGTCTTGGCCCAACTGAATGACAATGACAGGCAAGAGACACCTATGGAGAAGAGGTCTAGGAAGTGGAAACTAGGAGAACTCGACAGGCTTGTCCCTGAGGGCCAATGACTGACTAACCTTCCTGCCATATGCCAAGCCAAGAACACAAGGCACTGGGCCAGACTCCTGGCATCAGGCCTGTGGGCATTTGGCAGATTGTACCACCAGAACCAAGGGCAGGGTATTGTATGATGGGGAAGTGGTGCATGGATACAGGTTATATAGAGCATAGAACTTGCTGGCAATGGAGTTTAGGTTTTCCTCTTAGGATTTGCCCCATTGCTAGGTGAAGTCCCTTTCTTGTGTATATACAGAGTAACTGAGACTTAGGATTCCCCTCAGGCCCTGTATGATAGTCCTCAGGCACCACTGGGGTTGCCCTTACATTAGGAAAACCTCTACCCAACAAGGACTGGGCATTGTGTCATGGTGCAACCATAGGTGTATTTTGCCTCAGCAATTGCAATTTGGACAGTTCCACCTCACTCATATACCAGACACCTGATTCCCCCTCCTCTATAGCTGCAAAAGAGCTAGCGAACGACACTCCCTACCCAATGATGTACCCAGACTTAGATGCCAAAGAGTGGTTGGCGAGACTGGAGCAGGAGTTGGCGGAGAACCGAGCAGCCAATGCAGCCATTAGTGAAGCCCTTTGGGCAATTATGACTAAACTCAACAATGACCCTACATGTGGAGACATGGACTACCTAGTGTTAAAAACTAGACAAAAGGTAATTCAGTCTTCGATGTGAAAGACTCAATTTATAATCAAGATTATCTACCTAGACAAAAGGTAACTATGTAAAGAGCAATGCATCAACAAAAATGGAGGCTAGGGTTCAGATAAGGAATACTCACTTCAGTCTTCGATGTGAAAGACTGAAGCCAGATAGAACAAAGGCATTGTACTTATATACCCCCTGAGTCAAAATTAGAATGAAACTCCAAGTGAATCCATTCCCATACCATGAACAATATTGTTCCACAACAACCCACAGATGTTCAGTCTGCGAGACAAGAAAATAAAACATACTAATCTTAACACCTAGGTCCCAAAGATGACCTGATACCAAACATGCACGTAGACCCTTTCTGCCTGGGACCTTGAACTGACTCCCAAGCCCAACCGGCTGTCCCATCAGACTTTGATGGAGACCGGGAGAAGGGAAGAGCCCTTCTCAACTCCTGTGACATCTATTTTGCAGTGTGCAGCAACCAGTTTGCCAATGACCAAGCCCACATCCACTGGGTATTGTCATACTTCAAGTTAGGACAAGTGGCTCGGTATGAGCAGGACACCCCCTGTACCCCAACTGGAAGGCATTTGAGGCAGACATAGTGGAACACTTCTGTCCAAAAAATGAAGAGCTCTTGGCCTTGATGTGACTCAGAGCCACAGGCTGGTATCAAGGCAGGGACTTGGTCAAAGAGTACATTGACCATTTAGAAGAGCTGGTGGCCCTGGAAGAGTACCACTATGACAAGATGATCGTGGTCAAGTTCAGGAAGGGTCTAGAGCCTGGGATCCAATCCAGAGTGGCACTATTAGGGGATGGGATGCCCCACTTTAACAACCCCAAAGTATGGTATGAAGCAGCTCGAAAAGTGACCAGGAAGCAAACAAGGCCTTTGTTGAGACTAACCAGAGTCACATTTGAATGGCCCCCTAGCCCTCACTAATCCCTCCCAAGGCGACTCCCACCTTCTTTAGACCAGCGGGATTGATGAATTACAACTTCAGCATCCCCCTACCCCTGCCAGCAACTGCCTCAGCCCCAAGGGATGGTCCTACTCCCATGGAGGTGGACCGAGCTCAATTCAGAGATGGCTTGCCCTGAACCTGTCACTGGTGCAAGAAGACAGGGCACTATGCTTGGGAATGCCTGTGGGCCTTTGATATTAGGACCATGAGCACAGAAGAAAAGCTAGAGCTGCTGCCTGAGCTACTTGCACTGGCAGGTGTGTCTGAGGTGCTGTCTGCCAAGGATGAAGGATGTGCAGAGGCAGAGAGTGAGGAAGTAGAGGGTCTTGGAACCTGCAGTGGGTGAATCATGTGCCCCCACTGCCTGTACATAATTGGTTTTCTGTACTAGAGCCTAAGAATGGACCAACCCCCATTCTGACCCCCCAGACTGAAGAACTGAAGAACTGAAGAAAGACACACTTAGAGAGGACCTATCACCGGAAATAACCTGGCCCAGGCCCAAACGATTGGAGAGACAACTCCCTAGAAGATATGTGATAGCCACTACACCAACTCTCAAATCTCTGGTCATCAAGGTAGAGATCCAGACCACCGACACTGCCAAAATTTGATCTGGACTGGCCATAATTGTTTTGGAACCATAAATTCTTAATTACTGTGACGGGGAATAACGGTTGGTAAATGGACTAGCTACTGTGATACAAGGAATTGTAACTATAGAGTGTGTAGCTAATTTTCTATGTAATTATATGCCCTTATGCAGATGACGCATGGCAGGTCGATTGTGTGTAAGCGTTGGTCCGAGGAGCTGGCGGTGATGTGACCGTAGGTCGTGTAGGTTGATTGTGGGTGATCCACAATAGTAAAATATGTTAATACAGGCGTGAGCGTGATATATAGCACCTATATAGTTATCCCCACTGGGTCCACAGCCTTGAATGACAACGAGAGGTGATTTGACCCAATGTGGCTTGACGTCACGTGAGTGCGTCAAGTAGATATCAAATATAAGTGTAGGGGGTTTTCGGTATGAGAGACTGGTAATATTCGTTGTAGTTACTTTCTCTTTATACAAGTTAACCATGTAACTAAAATATGATCCGTAATTAACGGATTTTGTGGAGCATATGCAGGGTCGGCCCACTGTGGGCTGCCCCGATGGAATCTTCATAGAGATATGACACCTGTCAGTGGTGCCATTTGAATAGAACAACTTCTCCTTTTGTTCCCTTCTTGTCTGCAACATTTATCACCTCTCTGAGCCATGTCTTGTGTCTCATTCTCCTGTTTCTCAGTCATCTGTCCTCGGTGACTGCATATATGCATCCCGGTTCCCTCAGTTCTCGTTCCCTTACATGTGAGTCTCTTCCCTTATGTTCCTTCTATCTCCTCCTATCTGTTTTCCCTTTGTCTCCTTCTGTATTCCATATATTTCAGCTCCTCTGGCCCCTATGTCTCCTGGTCATCCGGGTGCTTAGCGTCTAAGTTGCCGCCGGTTTGAATCTCTCGCACAGTAACTACGTTCTGTACTACTTTCCACTGCATGCTCACTAATACCTTTTCTGTACACTAATTTATGCTTTTCTTTCTTGTCATACAACTAAATGTGTGCTCAAACTGTGTTTTGGTTCTTTTCTCATCCCTCACTCCCTTCTCTCCATTCCTTCCACCATTCGTCACAACATAAATGAGGTAACCCGAGAAGCATGACAAAACTTTGGTGTGAAGAAAGCCTAATCAAGTTCTCCAACAAGATGTGGGCAAGTGTCAAGTACACATATTGAGACCCATCTATTTGGCATTGCCGACCGAGCAACTATCCTATACCCACCACCAAGTGTCCATGCCGCATGCATAACACTTGGTACGCCGGTCTCGGCTCGGCACATCCACCATCCACACTCCCTGTCTTCACCCTTTGGTCCATCTCCCCTCAGGACCTCCTGTCCTTGTATTATCCCCGGTCATGACTCCATTGTTTTATACTTGGCCACTCCCTATTGTCCTATCCTTGGCTACGTCTCTATTATCTTATCCCTTATTGTTTTATCCCCGTTTTGCATCCCTTCATTCTAATGTTATCCATTGTGGACAATAACCACATGCTCTGCATACCTTGTTGTCTCACATTCCTTATTCCACATGTCACTTCTTAACCTATATAAGTAGGACATGCATGTACATATTTCCTCATTCTGGGTATCGACTAGGTTTAGGCCCTTCTACCTTCTTCTCCTCTGTAAAAGTCCTCAACTTGGGCTGGCATCATCAGCATCCTCCCGAGTATCTGTCTGTTGCAAAACCAGTGGCACGCACGGCAAGTAGGGTGCAATGCACGAGTACGTTGAAGCCAATGCCACTACTCTTGGCCTGCAGGACTTGGCCATAGTCTGCCCAACCTTCTAACAACACCCCTCGGCAGTACCAAAGTCCGTCAGTACCCAAAGCTTGACAGCAAGTGGAAGCCTGTCCGGGTTGATGTCCAAAAAGAATTGTTTAGAGGGGGCCTTGGCAGGTGCGTTTTCAATTACGTGTAGGAATAATAGTTTGTGTGCATGAACTATTATTCTACCCTTGCCTAGGATTATTTCCACAGATGTTCTATAAATCTGATTTAGTTCTTTTACTATGTTTTTGCGTACCTTTTTTGTTTTAACCAAGAACCCTTTATCAAGCACTGACCTTCGGATCAATGTACTAAGAGAGGGAGGCACTGACCTTTGGATCAATGTACCTATGAGAAGGTGCCACTGGCCTTTGGACCAATGTACCAGAGTGGGTGGCACTGACCTTCGGATCAACATACCTAAGGGTGCTTGATGCACAAGATAATCCAATGGACTATGGGTGATAGTAAGATAGATTGTTAAGTTACTTTTACACTACAGAACTAGCCTCTATATATACTAATTCTAAGCTGATTATGTAACTCCCTAATAAGGCAAGACCTTCTGGAAATTAGTGGAAAGTTATGGAAAAGGATGAAAGGTCCTGAAATCCTCTGGAAGTCACAGTGTCACCCTTATAGTCACTAATAATAAAAGAAGAGAAAGATTCCCACAGCTGGTAGTCTTGTGACTGGCCAAGTCACAAAATATTAATAGTAAATGAGCCATGCTTCTGGGCTGACCTCCTTTATGTAATAGCCATTATATAAGCCCAGCAATTTGTTGTACAAGTTGGTCTGAGAACTTGACCCAGGAATTTGGTGCTGTCAGGCTTCGGGTACTGACGAACTTTGGGACTGCCGAAAGGTCGGCAAGACAATGGCCAAGTCCTACAGGCCAAGAGTAGTGGCATTGGCTTCAACGTACTCATGCATTGCACCCTACTTGCCATGCATGCCACCAATTTGAAACAGACAGGATCCTTGGGAGGATGCCAATGATGCCAGCCCGAGTCAAGGACTTAACAGGGGGGAAGAAGGTAGAAGGGCCTAAACCTAGTTGATACCCAGAATCAGAAAATATGTACATGCATGTCCTACTTATATAGGTTTAAGAAGTGACATGTGGAATAAAGAATGTGAGACAACAAGGTATGCAGAGCATGTGGTTATTGTCCACAATGAGTAAAATTAGAATGAAGGAATGTAAAACAGGGATAGAACAATAAAGGATAGAATAATAGAAATGTGGCCAAGGATAGGACAATAGGAAGCGACCGACTATAAAACAATGTAGCCATGGCTGAGGATAATACAAGGACAGGAAGTCCCGAGGTGAGGTGGATTGAGGATTAATGGGTGGTCATAATAGGGTTAATAGGTAGTGAGGGGCCAAGAGTAAACGTAGGATGAGAGTGAGGAATGTGAACGGTATGTATGCCGAGCCGAAACCGACGTGTCGAGTGACTTGTATATGGCTGCTAATGGATTGTCTGGTCGGCACTGCCAAGTTATCAGATCCTCAGTACGTGTACTTGATAGGTGCCATTTTCTAAGTATTAAGTAATTGACACCAATTGTGGTTTCTTGTGAGTCCAAATAGAGATAGGTGAAAAGTATATGTTTTTGAGGGTTTTTCCTTGGACTTGAAGGTTTGTTATTTAAGAGTTAATTACCATAAGTAATTCACTCTTAAATGGCTAGCCAAAATTTTATTATATTTTTTGGTAGTCATTTTAGGACTGATTTGATGGGTGACTTTCTTTAGAGGAGAGGTTTGGATCTTGTACGCTGATCCGGTTCAGAGGTCTTGTAGAAATATATTGGAGAATTCCTCGTTCCCTAACACTAATAGACTGCAGGGCTACAGGACAGTTTATAAATCATACATATGTGGAACGCCACCAGCTCACCACCCAAAAACTCCAAAGGCTGATTCAAGTATGACTTGTCACTGGTGTGTGGGATTAAATGGTAGGGGTCATTCAGTCAGTACTACCGAGTGAACTGAGGCTCAGTATCATGTACTTGAGAGGGACAAGCAAACTCAACCAATTTGGTTTTGAGTGATAGAGAATTTTTGTAACAAACTGAAGTTAGATTCAGATTCAGAATGTCAAAATATGTCTAAAAAACATGTTCCAAAGTTTTTCCAATAAGTTATAAGTGTGGCCAAATTTTTGGGCCTTTTTAGTGCAATTTTTCACCCCAAATCTTGTTGTCATGACATAAATTTTAGTTAAGTATAGCTTCAATTGACATCATCGCTTGTTCAGTAACTATATAATGCTTGGTTTGCTTTCTAACAGCCTAAGCAGCTGCATTCTCAGTAAGTCCCTTGCGATATGCAGCCATAAATTGCCAAGAATGATTTATAAACCACCATATCACATCAGCTGGGCATGCATCAAGGTATTCTTTTGCCACTGTCTTTGCATCCTCAAATGTCTCCTTTGGAATTTCTCAATAATGGAATTTTGCCCATCCCCAGTACTATTGTCATATTTTAGTTTCATAAAATAATGCAAGAAAGTAATGAAATAAATACTTGCCATTTCAATAGGGTTCATCTCACAATGAATTTTGGGAAGAAGATACATTCATACCTTGCATTGTGAATAAGTGCCTCCAGCTGAGAAATTTGATTTGCAAAATCATCTTAGTGACTGAGGATGTGAGCCATGCAGCAGTTTGTGTTGTTAGCTGGGCACACAGGTTTGCACTTTGCTTTTTTGCCTTGAACATTGAAACCACTTTCTTCAAGAACTGTTTTGAGTCCTTTTGGTTCCCCATTCATTGTGGTCATTTTTTGTACCTGGCCTCAGAATAAAGGGTGTAAATTAGATTGGGAAATTATGGTATCTTTCTGTTTGCATTGCTTGCCTCCATCAGATTTATTCATCTCAAAGGCTTTGAGAGCATCTGGGGGCAAGAGATCCATGAGCAGAAGACTGATCGTAAACAAATAATGCAATGCACCCAGGAAACTGCTTTTCAAATTAAGCAATTACATGCAACATCTGGGCCACTAGTTGTTCTGCATCCCACTATCAAGTGCACATACCGAGTATCGGGTAACTGGTCAGTGCCAACCGAACAATCAATCTAATTCCACGTGCAAGTGACCAAGCCACATAAATGTCACTTGGTATGTTGGTCTCAGCTCAGCACATTCATCATCCACATTCTCCATTCCTATCCCTCATCCACTCTTCCCCTATTCATTATCCATTAATCCCCACCCTGTTTGTTGGAGAATGGGGAATTCTCCAATAGTTTTGAAGGGTCATCAAACCAGGATCAGTATAATCAATTCCAAACCTCTCTCACTCAGAAAATAATCCAGCAAATCAGTCTTAAAATTGACTATCAAAAAATATAATGAAATTTGGCTGGCTATTTAAGAGTGAATTACTCAAAGTAATTAACTCTTAAACTATCAAGCTCTTCAAGCCCAAGGAAATACTTCAAAAACACTTATATTTTTCGCTTATTTCTATTTTGTACCCACAAGGACCCACAGCCTAGCACCAAACACTTATACATGGAAAATGGTGCCAAACTGCTAGCTCAAGCTCTTAAGACTAAATTGTACAACAAAATCCTGGGCTTAAGTAATAGCTATTGCACATTAGGTCAGCCCAGAAGCTCGGCTCACTTACTATTAATATTTCATGACTTGACCAGTCACGAGACTAACAGCCATGGGAATATGACTCATTAGTGACTACAGGGTGACTCGTAACTGCTACAGGCTTCTAGGACCTTCCATTCCTTTCCACACCCTTTGTCAGGGGGGCAACCCTCTTTAAACTCCGATCAGCTCCGAGGTCCCATTTCAAACTCCAATCAGCTCCGAGGCCTGATACAGGTCCGAAGTCCTACTTCGAACTCCGACCAACTCCGAGGCTAAGAGGCCCAGAAACCACCGAGTGGAGACAGAAAAGGTCTTAACATATGATGACTAGAACTCAGAGCAAATACCCGAGCCTCGGACTTAGTGCCAGGAGATTGGCTCTGCAAACTCCGATGTATTGATTTGTAAGCTAGTGCACAGACCACCCATATAAAGGGTATAAAAGGGGCTCACCAAGCAGCGGGATCCTTAGACTTTCCTCTTTGGATTCCCCCTGCTTAGCTCACCTCCGAGATATACCTTGGGGCTGTAAGAGGGTTGCCCTTACAGCAGGAAAGTCTCTCCAATAAGGACCGGGAGCCATGCTGCAGTACAGTCATAGGTGGTTTCGGACTCAACCAAAGCGACTTGGAGAGTACCAACTCCTACACATACCTGACACCGGACTCCCCCTCCTCTATAGTCATAGCCACCGGTATCCCCACTAGTCTCACCTTTAGCATGAATGCCAAGGAACGATTGCAAAGGTTAGAGCAAGAGCTGGTGGAAAACCGAACGGCAAATGCTACAATAAACAAAGCCCTTAGGGCAATCATGGCCAAGCTAAATGACCCAGTGCACCAGGGATTAAACCCCAATAATTTAGAAGATGACCCAACTCCGAGTGCACGTTTTTCAGACACTCGGAGTACTGCTATCTTGCAAGGAAACTCCAGAGTCAGGCCCGCTCCCCCATCCGACTTCGATGGAGATAGAGAGAAAGGGAGAGCTTTCCTCAACTCTTGCAACATTTACTTCATAATCTGCAGAGATCAGTTTCCGAACAGCCAATCTCGGATACATTGGGCTCTCTCCTACTTCAAATCCGACAGAGCGGCCCACTTTGCAAACAAAATACTCTGAAGCGAGAGGACCGGACATCTGCACTACTCGGACTGGAGAGCCTTCGAGTCGGACTTTGTATGAAACTTCTGCCTGAAGAATGAACAACTCTCTGCCCTCACACGACTAGAAGGGACAGGATGGTACCAAGGCAAAGATTCCGTAGAAGAATACATTGACCGGTTCGTAGAGCTGGTGGACCTTGCGGAATACCACAATGACAAAATGATTGTAATCAAGTTCCGCCGAGGCCTCAAACTGAGAGTACAAACAAAAGTCGCCCTCCTGGGAAGTGGTACCCCGAGCTTTGATGACCCCGAGGGGTGGTATGAGGCAGCACGAAGGGTTGCATGGGATCAAGAAGCCAACGAAGCATTCACAGAGGCTCATTGCAACCAACTTCGGACCTCTGCCCGATCAAATAGCATGCCTCCCAGATTAGTCACCAGAGTTCCGAGGATGCCAACATTATCCCCTCGTTTCCCAGAACCACCCCGACGAACTCCTTGATGAGATTATGAGCAAATACAGTAGGATTGAAGAATTCTTTAGGCAGCTAATTTATTT
>QLPI01002000.1:0-21733 GCA_003314275.1 Chroogomphus rutilus | reverse complement strand
CAGTCCACAGCAGAATGGAGTTGCAGAGTGTGCCAATCGTACAGCTGCTGAGGCCATTACCATCATGCTTGCTGAATCTAAACTACCTGCATCATTCTGGGGAGAAGCATTGGCAGCCTATGTCCACATCTGGAACCACATTCCCACTCATTCTCTTCATGACATCACTCCATTCCAGGCATGGTATGGCAAGAAACCATCTGTTCAACACCTTCGTGTTTGGGGCTGCACTGCCTATGTCCATGTTCAGAAGGATCAGCACAAGGGACTTGAGTCACACACTCAGAAATGTGTCTTTATTGGTTATCCTCCTGGTGTCAAAGGTTGGAAGTTCTGGAATCCTGACACACGCAAGACTCTAATCAGCAATGATGCTGAATTTGATGAGCGCATCTTCCCTGGATCTTCCCCTTCACCTCGTTTGCATCCTACTCCAACTCCTGCACAGTTTATTGACGTCTCAGAAGATATGCCAGAAGTGGTTACAACTTACAACCAACCACCACCTCCTGCACCAATCCCTGCACCAATCCCATTGCCTCCTCCTGCACCAGTCCCTGATCCCCCTCCTTTGCGTTGCAGCACTTGTATCTGTCACCCTCCCAGAGAGTGGTGGAAGATTGATCATGACAAAATTCATCGCAATGTCTCTCCTGAGTCCAAAGATGAGGACGAGGATGAGCCTGTTGAAGAGGTAGCTGGTCTCATTTCTGTGTCATGTCATCCAGATGAGTTGCTATCTCCTGCTGCTGCCATGGAGTATGTCTTCAAAGTCAGTGGGATGGAGCCCAGGACACTTGCAGAGGCATTGAAGCATCCTGATGGTCAGCTTTACCTTGATGCTGCTATGGAGGAGATTCAGGCATTGGTGACAAATGGCACTTGGGAACTGGTCAAGCTCCTTGCTGGTCGTAAAGCTGTTGGCTCTCGTTGGGTGTTCAAGGTCAAACGTCATCCTGATGGTTCCATTGAGCGTTACAAGGCTTGTCTTATGGCCAAGGGCTACAGTCAGCGTCCTGGACTTGATTACACAGAGACATTTGCACCCACTGCCAAGTTTGCTGCACTTCGTGCCATTCTGGCCATTGCTGCCATTGAGGACCTGGAACTTGAATCCCTTGACATTTCCAGCGCTTTCCTGAATGGTGAAATTGACACAGAGGTCTATCTTCAGCAACCTGAGGGTTTTCACCAGGGTGGACCAGATCATGTGTGGAGACTTCTCAAGGCACTCTATGGACTCAAACACTCCCCCAGAGTGTGGAACAAGAAGCTGGATACTGTCTTACATGAGTTAGGCTTCACTTGCATCAAGTCTGACACCAGCATCTATATCTGGCTCAGAGACAATGTCAAAATCCTAGTCCCTGTCTTTGTTGACGATCTCACCCTTGCTTCCAAATCTCTATCCGCCATATCACATGTGAAGACAGAACTTGCAAAGCGGTTCAAGCTACATGATCTTGGCCCTACTTCCAGTCTACTTGGCATTGAAATCACTTGGGATCGCTCACAATGATGTCTCTGCCTCTCACAGCGCCAGTACATCTCTGACATGCTTGATCGTTACAACCTTGCAGACAGTGCACCTGTCACCACACCCATAGACCCAGGTCTCAAATTGTCATCCTCCATGTCCCCTACAACTCATGAGGAGATTGCTGAGATGAAGAACATTCCCTATGCATCCGCTGTTGGCTCCATGATATATCTGTCAGTTGCAACTTGCCCTGACATTTCCTATGCTGTTGGAGTCTTATGCCGGTTCAATCAGAACCCTGGCATGGCACACTGGAAAGCAGTCAAACACCTCTTTCAATATCTGAAGGGGACAATGGATTATCAGCTTGTCTATGCACCCTCACCATCAGGTGAACTATTTGAAAGCTACACCAATGCTGACCATGCTGGGAACCCAGACAATGGCAAGTCTACCAGTGAGTATCTCCTCAAAATGGGCACAGGTGCAATCAGCTGGTCCAGCAAACTTCAAACCATCGTAGCCCTCTCTACCACTGAGGTAGAATTTGTTGCTGCTGTTCATGCTGGAAAGGAAGTGGTCTGGTTTAGGCAGTTCCTTGGTGAACTTGGGTATATATTTGATTCACCCTCTACCCTTCGCATTGACAACCAGTCTGCAATCTCTGTTGCCAAAAACCCTGAACATCATGGTTGGATGAAACACCTTGATTTGCAGTTCTTCTGGCTTCGTGATGAAGTGGCAGGTGGCATGCTCAGTCCTCTCTTCATCCCTACCACTGACATGGCTGCTGATCTACTCACCAAGCCATTGGAGCGAGTTAAAGTGGAGAGGTGTAGGAAACTGATGGGGATTGAAAAGCGTATGTGAGTATTGCAGTGGTAACTCATCAGGGGGGGGTGTTGGGGCATGATTTTATTCCCCTGCATGTGTGTTTTATTCTTGCACTTGTGTTTTCTCTTTTGTGCTTTTTTCTTTTGCATTTGCGTTCTCTGGCGCTTAAATAAGCGCCCATAACGACACACCATTGCACACCTTTGGGTCTTGTCTTTAGCATCCATATTGACAAGCCCCAAAGGTTAGTAGTTACTCTATTATATACTTGTCTTTAGCATCCATATTGACAAGCCCCAAAGGCACTTGTTGCTCTGTATATCAGTTATCAGTCTTATTAGACCTTCCCTGCCATCAATTTCTTATTCCACATATCACTTCTTAACCTATATAAGTAGGACATGCATGTACATACTTCCTCATTCTGGGTATCGACTAGGCTTAGGCCCCTTACCTTCCCTTTTCCCTGTAAAGTCCTGTACTCGTGCTGGCACCTTCGGCACCCTCCGAGTATCTCTTCTGTTCCAAATTGGCGGCATGCACAGAAAGTAGAGCACAACGCACGAGTACATTGAAGCCAAAGCCACCACTTTTGGCCTGTAGGACTTGGCTGCTCCCTGCCTGCATCTTCGGCATTACCAACACTTGACACTGTACTCAGAATCAAACTACTTCCTGTGCCATCATCCCTTAAAATTATGATCCCACAAGACACCTCTTTAATGACCTTTCTATCTTCTTATTTGGGACCAGGTTCTCTGGTAACCCTTTCTAACCGTTAAATCAATTCAGGATCTGCTTATAGCTTCATCGGATTGTTTTACTCCTGGAAAATAAAAATGCCCATCAAGACAAATCCACACCCCAGCATTTTTGACTAAGTACCAGTATAGTTTTGAAAACCATTCACTTCAAAGAATTTTTTCATGCCAACCTTGCAGCAATGCCCCATCCTCGGCAACTTATTTGGCATGCTTGATTAATCAGCATTCACTCACAGTTTATTGGGAAGTTTCTCCCCTTATGTTACTTTATGTTTTAGACTCCTTCTTGATCTAGTACTGCTTGCTAAACACATAGACATGTCTACTAGATTTTCCATCTGGACAACTTCAGTCCACCCATCCATCTGTCATATCACTAGATCTATCGGTCAGCAATATTCGGTCACAACTCACTCACCTGCTATAATTTGTTGATTAACAGGGTATTGGGCAGTATTATGTTCCATCAAGCCACTAATGTTTTTAGGTGCATCCCAATGGCCTCAGTCCAGTTGGCACTTGCCACTGCTCCAAAAGCCTTACCCAGGATCCTGTTCCATCACTGGAAGCTGTTAAGGAATTGACATTCAGCCCAAACATCTATTCCATGTATCCCTGGCAACTAGGATCTTGTGGTATTAGAAAGGGTGTCAGTTTCATTCATTATTATCCCTGATATCTCCCTTTGATAGGAGTTTGAATTTGCCATTATATTTTGCAGTTGTGTGACTCTGTGACCTTAGCTCTTTTCCAAGAGACTGAGGTATGAGTCTAAGTTTATTCTGATATTCCATACAATTGTTAACCATCTTTTTAGATAGTATTTCAGGTAGCTAAATACTTCT
Source organism: Chroogomphus rutilus (assembly GCA_003314275.1). Classification (NCBI taxonomy): domain Eukaryota; kingdom Fungi; phylum Basidiomycota; class Agaricomycetes; order Boletales; family Gomphidiaceae; genus Chroogomphus; species Chroogomphus rutilus. The sequence continues at coordinate 17,810 of QLPI01002000.1, read as the reverse complement.
AATATGAGCTCTTTTCCAAGAGACTGAGATAGTATTTCAGTATTTCAGTCCTTATATTTTAACAGAAGCTCTGTCAATAGCCCTAGTCAATACAACTGCCTTGTGCATGCTTGTATACCAGAATGGCTGGCAAGCTTTTGAGCCAGGACCTCTCGGTCAGTGGCACCATTTGGCACATTTGGCCAAGGTCTCTTCCATCTGTCCCCATCCATTCTTGTTCCATCTGTTCCATATATTAGCATTAATATGCTCTTATCACTCTTTTCCATTCCCTTGGCTTGAGGCCAGCCCCATTGTCTATCTAACAGGGGGGGGGTGACTAGCTAGAAACCTTTCGAACTATGCTATCTCTCTCCCAAGACATCCCTCTCCCAAAAACCCCTCCATTCACCCATCTCCACTCTCAGTCCCATTCTTAACTTCCTCCATTCCCTCAGTTCTGACCCTAATTCCTCTCTATTCTGTTTTTACATCGTCCCGAATCCCCTTCCACAATCATCCCGACACTTCACTTCTGACATTACGAACATACCCATCCTGGACATCTTTCAGTTCATCTGTCATCCCCTCTTCTTTTCTGTTTACCACAGCCAGGAAAGCCAAACATCTCGGCCCACTTCACTTGTCCTTCTCCTCACATACCTTTTATTTTTATGTTTTTTTTTTATTTTCAGTCAAAAAAAAATATAAATCAATTTATTAAATTGAGACTACTTAGTCTCATTTTTCATCCCCCATATCATCATCCTCATCATCCTCCATCTGCTTCCCCTTCCCTTTATCCTCACCTCCTCCTGGCTCTCCTGCATTTTTGGAACCCTCCAAACACTCCTCCACCATGAGGAGCAAAGTCCTCTCCACCTGATGCTAGCTCCTAAGGAGTGACTCCAGCAATTCCACTATCCTCTGCCTGACCAACAGTTTGGCCCATGGTACTTCCACCACTGGGGTCTTCCTGCTCAGCTGCATGGTGCAGGCCTGCCTTGGCCTCTTTCTCGGTGGCTTCCTCACATCCTCATCATCTTCCTCATCACCCAGAGTTTCTCCCTCACTTGGATCATCCCCCTCACTTTCTACCTCCATCTCCTCATCCTCTTGAATAAAGGGGAGACTTTTTGCCCTTGAGGCCTGCGGTACAGCAAGATTGCACTGCACCTTGCGCTTCTTACACATCCGGCAGGTGGCCCCTGGTCCCAGGACACTGCACTTGTGGTTCCATTTCTTGCATTCCTTGCATGGCAGATGAATGGGCAGAGACCACCTTTTGGGGGTCTCCTTGCACTATTTAAAAGAAGTCAATAAAGAATAGATAATAATAGAAAATCATCACTCACCTGGGCCCCCCTCAGCTGCTCACTCTGCCCCCTTCCTTTTATCTCCAGCCTCTTGCTGGGCCCCACATCCATGCTCCTACCCCTCTTGCATGGAAAATTTGGGACTCCCGAGGCTTTGGGAATCCCTGCGACATTAACACCCTGGACTCCAGGTGTTCTATCTTGCCTCTCCATATCTTAGAGAGGCTTCCCCTCACCCATCTCCTTGGGGACCTCTTTCTCTGTCCATCCATCCACTGCCTGCCTTGCAGCAGCTCCCTCATCCTCCTTCTGCTTGGCTGTTCCAGCCTGTTGATCCTCAGCCCCTTGGGCCTCCTCCATCTGCTGTCCAATGATCACTTGAGTGGGTGTCTCAGCCTCCTGGCTGTCTTCTGCAGCATCTGTTGTTCCTAACATAGCCATTTCAGCCTGTTTGTCTTTGGCCTCCTGGCCCACCTGCTGATCGACGGTCACTTGAGCGACTGCATCAGCCTCCCATCTGTCTCCTGCAGTATTTACTGCTTCCATCTCAGCTGCTTGCTTTGTAGCAGTCTGGGCCGCTTCCTTGTCAGCCCAGCCTTTTGCCTCAGCTGCCTTGTCTGCAGCTGCCTGTTCATCTGCTGCCTGCTTCATAGCAGCTTTCTCATTTTCCATTCCTTTTGCCTCTGCTACTTTGACAGAGGCCTCCACATCCTTTTTCTCCTTGGCCTTGGCCGTGTCCTCGGCAATTTGGACAGTATCCACCTCCTGTTTCCGCTGCCTCTCCAAATGCCTTACCTCCATCTCAGCAGCGTGCGTGTTGTCTTCATCAGTTTCGTATCCTATCTTGTTGATTTTGTGATATGGGATTATGTGGTTTTCAAGGAAACAAGAAGACGTGTTTGGGCACTAGATCCCAAACCTCCGTGTGACATCACATTTAATGTCCCAAACCTTGTTTTTAATCTCCACCTACCAGCTTCATGGGTTCAGCCGCTAAGGGAGGGATACTGTTAAGTACACATACTGAGATTCTGGTAATTTAGCAGTGCTGACCAAGCAGTCAATCTACATCCATGCACAAGTGTCTAAGCCACATGCAAGTCACTTAGTATGCCGGTCTCAGCTCAGCATATCCACCCTCCATATTCCACCTTCCCATCTTTTGTCCACTCTTCCTCATTTACCAACCATTAATCCTACCCTGTCTGCTCCTTATTCCTCGACCTGCCTCACCTCAGGACATCCTGTCCTTGTTTTATCCTTGGCCACAACCCTATTGTTTTATAATCGGTCACTCCCTATTGTCCTATCCTTGGCCACATTCCTATTATTCTATTTTTATTGTTCTATCCTCATTTACATTCCTCCTTTCTATTTTTTGCTCATTGTAGACAATACCCCCATATGCTCTGCATACCTTATTGTCTCACATTCCTTATTCCACATGTCACTTCTTAACCTATATAACAACATTTGCAGTTGGAACAAAACTTCTTGGACCAAGTCACCAGAGTCCACTCTCCTTGCTGAGTGTCATTGGGGGGTACCTTCTGATAAAAAAACTGGATGGATATTGCCTGACTCCATGTTATGCATCAGCTGGAGTTTTGAGTACTGAGAAAAAATCAGAACAATTATGAACACTGAGGAAATTCAAACACATACCCTGGAACTCTTCTACACAGACCCTTCGATCCAAGGTTCTCACATGTCATGCAAACATCACATGGTGTTGATTGCTTCTAGGATTTCAGGATCCATCTTTACATGGGGTTCAGAATGAGTCGATGCAGCTGCGATGTGTGCCCTACTAAAGTTCAAAGTGGTGGAGGTAGTTAGCTAGCTAACTAACAGTTTGAACCATCATGTTCAATAAATACCACCTAATCAAAGTTCCCCTATATGAACCTCACCAAAGTTCAAACTTAGTTATAGCTATGCCTGAGCTTCACTACCATGGCCTTGTAGGACTCAGCTATAAGGAGTGGATACTGTCATGACCTCACCAAGATCATAGCCATTCTAATCTCTAGTTCAAATCATGTGGATTTATTTTTCTTTTTAGGACAACCTGCTCAAACCACATGGATGTGCCTTTACCCTCAGCCAATTCTGTTCACTCACCTCCCTCAGTCTATATAACCTCTGCTGCCAATCTTTAGCCCTCTGACCAGACAACATGCCCTCTATTCACTGGTCATAACTTCGTCTAACCTTTATCACTAGATGCCCTTTAATTTCTGTTCTATTATCTCCCTGATTGACTCAACTCCACTCACCCTTTCCTGAAATGGAAGTACATTGAGATCCCACTCAAGATCCCATTCAGATCCCATGGTGGCTTGATCACAAAGTCAGGAGAGCACTGAGAGTGTTGGCCCGAATGTGGACTAAGACAGAGAGGCTAAAAGATGTATAGACTAATGCTGTTGATATTCTGAATGAAGAAATACATACATTAATTATGCTACTTTTATAGTCAAAGAAGCATGGATGAAGGACCTTGACATGTCATAGGGTAATGCAAGAAATGTATGCAAAATATTAAGACATGGAAACAAGATATGGAAAATTTGGTAGAGATGACCAATCATAGAAACATACTGAAATAAATGAAAATAAGCCATGAAAGAATAAGCAGAGTAGGAATAATAGAAGATGAGTGAATCAAAGATGAATGATGAATGTACCAAACTGAGACCAACATACAATGTGAGTTGTGAATGACTTAGTCACCTGTACATGGAATTAGACATTGGGCATTTGGTTAATACAACTGAGTGAACCAAGGCTCAGTAGCCTATACTTAACAATACATAAAAATATGGACTTTAGAATGGTCATATCAGTGTAGATAATTTATAAAAAAATTCAGGGATGTAGTATATCAATGTTTTACTTATCTTATTCAGTCATATCTCAATAAGATTGGAAGTTTTTTGAAAAATCACAAAAATAGTGTATATTGCTCATTCTGACACAATCCTTCTTTTTGTTAAGTACACATCACTGAGCCTCGGTTCACTCAGTTGTACCAGCTGAATGCTTACTGTCTAATCCCACATACAAGTGACCAAGTCATAATTCACAAGCCACTAGTATTTTGGTCTCAGCTTGATACATTCACTTCACACTTGATCTATCTCTTAAGTCTCGGTAATACCAATAGTGCAGACAGGAGTTAGTCAAGTCCTGCAGACCGATTGGGGTGGCTAGGCTTCAATGTACTCTATGCTGTTCTGTGCATGCCACTAATTTAGACAGCAGAGAGACCCAGGAGGATGCCGAGAGTGTTGGCCTAAGTGAAGGACTTCAGATGGGAGAAGGGAGGACAAGGGGATGCAAACCAAGTCGATATTCAGAGTGAGGAACTATCTACATGCATCTGCTACTTATATAAGTTAAGAAGCAAGATGTGGAACAGGGTGGCATAAGAATGGAGAACAATAAGGTATGAAGAATCATGTGGAAGTATTGTCCACAGTGATCAAGAATAGAATAGGACATGTAGGCGAGAATAGAATAATGAAATATGGCTGAGAATAAAATAATAAGAGAGTGGATGAGAATAGAACAATGGAATTTGGCTGAAGATAAAACAATAGGGCCATGACTGAATAATAAATGAATAACAATTGTCTCTAGGGGAGATGGGTAAGGGAAGGGATGGGGAATGAGGGAATGGTAAAGGATAGAGGGGGTGGGATGAGAGGGGTGACCCAGATGATGTACCAAATGTACCGAGCTGGGCCATGTACCGGTGAGGGATGTTATGTCACTGGTGTGTGGGTTTAATTGGTAAGGGTCAGTCAGTCAGTAATGCCGAGTTACCAGACACTCGGTACATGTACTTGACACTATCCCATCTTCCATTCCTTTTGAATTCATTTATTCTTTTATGCCTTCACTTCACTTTACTTTAGTATGCTCACTTATGCCTGGATGTTATGGCCCATGCCCCCAATAAACCCATATTAGTCCCCACAACCACCTGTACCTTTTCCGGGACTTTCCAACCATTAAAAGTCTGGAATGATTGCTTTCTGAAAATCCATTACATCAACCTGAAGTTCCATAATCCCAAACCCCCACAATTCCATGACCTAGGTTCCGCTCTTTGATAAACAACATGCAGGATCATCGCATACCTCACTCTCTTGTTCTCCTTCTTCTATTAGCCCTTGTATTCCTTTCTCCCCCTTGTCTTTACTCGGCAAAAGATAGTACAAGGATTAGCTACATGTATATAAACCCCCAGTCGACTGGACTATTTGCCAGTGCGAATATTGACTTAATCTGTGTCATAGTTTCCGATTCAGTTCCGGTAAACTTTCCGACTTTCTGAAATTAGGGACAGACGATCAAGGAGGGCACAACACATAAGTTGAAGTCAAGTCCCTTCGACCTCTAACACTCAAACAACTAGTTGTATGACCTAATACCATGAACAGCTATAAGCCCCCAGCGCTTCTTGTCTTTCTGATTTTCTGTCTCCATCCGTAAATCTGCAATCTCTAGTCTCTCCATCATTGGAGTCTCAACCCCCCTCCCAGAAACCCATTGGAAGACTCCAGAAACCCTTCTGGAAGTATTTAGCTAAGCACCTGATACATGGATTTAACACTGGACATGTTTGTCTATTCTTCATATCTTGTCTCTATGCCTTTTTATTTTACATGCATTTCTTATGCTAGCCTGCTGCATACCATGGTCATTCATCCCTATTCATCCCTATTCTTTGAAGATAAAAGTAGTGCATTGTCATGTATGTATTCTCCATTCTGAAGATCAACTAAGACTCATACATCTCTACTTTCTCTAGTCTATCATCCATGTTTGGTACCAACAATCTTGGTCCTCTCCTGAACACCTTCTGAAATTCATTGGCACTCACAAATAAGAGGGTGCAATGCAAGAGTATGTTGAAGCCAAGTGTCAAGTACACATACCGAACTCCGGTAATTCAGCAGTGCCAACCAAGCAGTCATCCTACGTCCACATACAAGTGTCCATGCTACATGCAAAGTCACTTGGTACACCGATCTTGGCTCAGCACATCCACCACCCATACTCCTCATCCTTCGATCCGCCTCACCTCGGGACTTCCTGTCCTTGTTTTATCTTCGGTCGCAACCATTGTTTTATAGTCGGGCACTCCCTATTGTCCTATCCTTGGTCACATTTCTATTATTCTATCTTTTATTGTTCTATTTCCGTTTGCATCCCTTCATTCTAATTTTACTCATTGTGGACAATACCCATATGCTCTGCATACCTTGTTGTCCCACATTCCTTATTCCACATGTCACCTCTTAAACCTATATAAGTAGGGCATGCATGTACATATTTCCTCATTCTGGGTATCAACTAGGCTTAGGCCCTTCTACCTTCTCCTCCTCTGTTAAGTCCTCTACTCGGGCCGGCATCATCGGCATCCTCCCGAGTACCCCGTCTGTTGCAAATCAGTGGCACACACGGAAGAGTAGGGTGCAACGCATGAGTATGTTAAAGCCAAAGCCACTACTCCCAGCCCGTAGGACTTGGCCGTTCCTGTCTGACATCTAGGCACTCCCAAAGCCTGACAATGATGAACCAAATGTACCGAGCTGAGACCACATACTAGTGAAGAATGACTTGTCACTGGTGTGTGGGATTAAATGATAGAGGTCGTTTGGTTGATACTACTGAGTGAACCAAGGCTTAGTATCATATACTTGACATGCACACACACACATATGACATGTGTCATGTGCACAAGCATGGGTGGGGTGCATGCAGTTGGTATCATTGTGGCTACTGCATGTGTGATGTTATAAAATGCACTATGATACAACTCCAAGGTCTCCTGCTATCAAGCAGTGAGGGATTAAAGTACTCAATGTGTTTGAATGTATGTTCATCAAACCATATCAATCAACCTGATTGTTTGTGCTAACTTGATTGTTTTGGCATTACTTGTGCAACATCCACAATGTCATAAGTTGCTGTCAGTACCATGTGATAGTGAAGAAGTAAACTGGAAAGATCACACATTGATGGAGAGTATACCAGTAGATACATACAACATACACACACCACATATGGATATATACAACACACATATACCACATGCACACACATATGACAGGTCCTTAAGATGGTAGCCACATGGTAAGTATTACATCTTGAACAAGTCCCTGGGTGCATGTCATACATGTGTGTATGCATGCATACATAGTTGACACCATCAGTTGGGCTGGTTTATGGGTGCTCTTAGCTTGACCCATACCCAAACCCAAGGACACCTGACCTGGTGACCCATGAGGGTTGAAGTAACCTGTGCTATTCCATAAGTTTACCCACAGAGCTATCAGACAACTGGTAGGAAGGTCAAGAAGTAAATATAAAAAGGTTAAAGTAGCTATATAGACACATGTGAGCTGCTTATCTGGTAGGGAGGTCCAGAAGAGAAAGAACTAAGGACCCCCTTACCTAAGCAGTGACTGTATAGGTATTCCAACTGTGATAAACAAATCTGTCACAGCTAGCAAAGAAGATAAAGGAGAAGGGACTACAATAAGAGGATGAAGAAGGAAGATAAAAGAATGATTACAGAAGTGACAGGAGTAGAAAGGATAAGGGAAACAAGAAATAAAGAGAAGAAAAAGGGAATAAACTGGTTGTTCCCTGACCCTCATCCCATGACACAATCCTAACAGTATTTCCTTGAGACATTTCATCACATGTATATCATACCCTCATCTACATTTCACATGTTTTTATTATTATTCACATATTTCTGACAATCCATTGTATATAAAAGAAATAGTAGTACTCTGAATAATAATAATAAGTTCAACTCCTAACAATAGTTTCAACTACAAGTCAAGTTCTTTTTTCTGATTTCTCTGAGAATACTATTCCAGTGGTCTTTTCTCTTACTTGGTTCTTAGTCTTAATGATATCATCTGAGCAAGCAGTAGAAAGGCCCTCTCTGATTGGCAAATGATAGTAGAATATTGTCCTCTGCAGTATATTAGAGAAAGCTAGAACTTACAATCTTCTCAGTTTCATACAAGACTTTAGCATCTGCTCTGAGGAGTTCTGTTTGAAAATAGGTAACCTGGAGTTGTTGCACAAATATTTGTAGATCTTAAGATCTCATCTATACCTGTTGATGATAATGAGAAAAGAAATAGAAATAAAACTTATAACACTGACTGGGTGTCACAACCTTGCCAAAGACATTTCCATTTGAAGCATATGAATGTCATCTCCGTTTTGGGAATAACCTGCTTGATGTATATGGTTGCATTTCCATTCTCAGTAAAGCTGTCAAGTATATGTACCGAGTATTAGTTCACTGGGCAGTGCCGACCGAATGATCAGTCTAATTCCACACGCAAGTGACCAGGCCACATACAAGTCACTTAGTATGTCGGTCTTGGCTTGGCACATTCATCATCCACATCCCCCATTCCTATCCATCATCTACTCTTCCCTCATTCATTATCCAGTAATCCCACCCTATTTATTTCTTATTTCTTGGCCAGTTTTACCTTGGGACATTTTTCTATTGTTTTAATATAGGAGATCTTGATTTTCAGAACAGAGAATACATACAAGATGATGCACTACTTTTATAGTCAAAGAGATGGGGAGGAATGGACATAATATGGAACAGGTTAGTATAAGAAATGTAAGTAAAATAAGGAGACATGGAGATGAGACATGGAGAATGGTCATATGTGACTGTGCATAACCAAAGCATACCAAAACAAAGTGAAGTGAACATAAAAGATAAGTGAAAAAAAGGAAATAAGGAGTATGATGAACTGAATGGATGTAGTGAGTGTACTGAGCTGAGATTAACATACTGGGTGAGTTGTGAGTGTTTTGGCTTAATCACTTGTATGTGAAATTATATGGTAGATGTTTGGCTAGTATGACTGAGTGAACCAAGGCTCAGTGAATGGTACTTTGACTGCTTTGACAGACTCCTCCTCATCTATAAATGCATTAGACTCAATAACACTCCCAATTCTCAGCCCTAAGATGGATGCCAAAGAAGAGTGCCTTCAGCAGCTAGAACACAAGAACACAAGTTGGCATTGAACCGAGCTACTAATGTGAAAATTCAAAATACACTTCAAGTGATTATGGCAAAACTGAATAATGTGATGAGATTATGAGCAATTTACAGTAGGTTTGAAGAATTTGTAGGCAGTCTATTTTATTTATCTCCTCAGTGTAGTCAATAACTCAGTGTATATTCGAATAATATACCTATTTTATTTATCTTACAAAAGAAATAAAAGAGAAATCAGCCCTGAGGCTTTGTACATAATACTATACAACTCACCTCCTCAGTGTAGTCAATAACTGAGGAGGGAGGCTTGCGCGGGTCGTGTTTTACCCGCATATACCCTGCAACCGGCCCTTGACCCTATCGAAGGTTTGAGCCAGGCTGCCGGTTCCAAATCCAGGGAGCCGGCCACGCTAGTCGCGTCGTGCGTGGACAAGCACCCGTAAGTAGCGTACATAGTAGAACATGAATAACTCCCTCAATAATGAGGGTAAAAATACAAATAAAAGTGAGAAAAATTAAGAGTTCAAAAGTGCACAGAATGATACCGAAATCGATATAATATTACAATATATTGAGATTGTTCTCTCAGGGGTGAGATGCAAGTTTGCACCCAACATAATGAACCAGAACATAGAAACAGAGAATTCATAGACCCATGAATATGACCCTCAAGCTGAGTATGCATTCCTGAACCTCCCTCCACATCCCACTATTCCAATGGCCACTTGAATCAGACTGCCCCCCCCCCAGGACTGCAATGGTGACTGATTAGTAGTCTTTCATTTCAGGCAGCTGCTAGTCAAAGTAATTCCCTAGCTGTGACCATTGGACACTTGTATACGATGGTTCAGCCTTGCAGGTTATGAAGTACCTGAAAATACACCCAACTTGTCCATGGATTCATCAGCAAACTGTCAGACTCGCTGTTCTGAAAATATCTGACAAGCTTACTGTCACACTTACAATCTATAAAACTAAGAACTCTATCTTTGGATTGATGAAATGTACTCAATTCTATCTTTCTTCATTTCAAGTAAATTTAAACGTTCATGCACGAGAGCGGCAGTTGTTGGAGTGCTTTAATAAATATTTTGAATCAAGTAGACAATGTATACATATCCCACGCATAATTGAACGCATGTTCAGTACCAAAAAAGAACCATCCTAGAGCCAGGAACGATGTCGAACCAAAAAATAAATAGAAAACAGGTTAGACTGAGGTACCCCTTACAAAAAAACAACTGTGCTCACGAACCTTGACAAAATAGATGTCGAAACAATGCTTTGGAAAACCCCACAGAGATCTAATCTGCTATACCAAACTACAGTACTATTGTTTTGTAGTTAGAGTGCACCATAAGCACTTGCGCTTCGAGCACTATAATTGAATCTCTCTCTCTCTCTCTCTCTCTCTCTCTCTCTCTCTCTCTCTCAGGTTATCCTTCTCTCTCTCTCTCTCTCTCTCAGGTTATCCTCCTCTTGCTCTGGCCCATTAACTTGGATAACTATGAGTATGTCATCTTCTTCCTCATCTGTGGTCTCCAATATCATACTCCCTTGATCTGAATCTGAATCAATTTTGACTTCCTTAAGAGCAGGTGGCTGCTTTGATAACATGCCACCAAGAAGGACAGGTATATCACCAAAACCACCATTCTGCATTTTTGCTGTCCAGTCCTGTTGTTTCTTTTTATTGTGCTGTTGTGTCCTTTTGGATTGGACTGTCCCTTTTTTCTTGTATGGTCCCCGTTGCTTAGTTTTGTCACTGCTTTGTGATCCAAATAATTTTGCCAATTGTTTTTTCCCTTTTGCAAGCCACTTCTCAAGGCCATTGAGGTCATCCACTGGGACATCATTGTCCACTGACAGCTGAGACAAAGTAGATGCTGATGAACTTGGGCTTTGTGAAAATTCTCCACTAAATGATAGGCTTTCAGATCCTTCCCTATTTGAATCAGGTTGTGCAATTTTCTGCTTGTGTAGGGAAATCCTTGTCAACAATTTATCCTGAACAGATTAAAGGGTTAAACCTTAATGGCATAGGTCCCAAGGTTAGATACTGTCTGGCTTCTCTTGAGTTTAGGTATCTTCTAGTAGATTTTTGACAACAACAGACACCTGGGACTGTCACTATTACTGGTGGGAATGACTTTCTATATATGGAATATTTCCTTATATAGGTGATTACATCAGGGCAAAAATTTTTTGACAGTGTCAGACTGCTTAAAAAATGTGATTATGAATTTTGGAAGATGTTTGAAAGTTTGGATATACTACACTTGCAATAGTGATTTTTTTTTCAAAAATTAAAACCAACACTATGTACATATAGTTCTATGCCATTGATCTGTGGTCTCAGAATAATTTTTTTGTTGATTGCCAGATTCTTGTGCGAAACGGTGAGGGTGACACTTGAGTCATATAACCTTAGCAGAAACCATTTGTCCACTACCTTATATGGAATATTTCCTTATATGGGTGCTTATGTCAGTGCAAAAATTTTGTGACTAAAAATTTTTTGACAGTGTCAGACTGCTTAAAAATGTGATTATGAATTTTGGGAAGATGTTTGAAAGTTTGGATATTGTCAAGTACACGTACCGAGATCCCAGTAATTCAGCAGTGCTGACCGAGCAGTCATCCTATGTCTGTCAGGGGACGACCCTCTTTAAACTCCAGTCCAACTCCGAGGTTCCATTACAAACTCCGATCAGTTCCGAGGCCTAATACAGGTCCGAAGTCCCACTTCGAACTCCGACCAACTCCGAGGCTAAGAGGCCCAGAAACCACCGAGTGGAGACAGAAAGGTCTTAACACATGATGACTAGAGCTCGGAACAGATACCCAAGCCTCGGACTTAGTACCAAGAGATTGGCTCTACAAACTCCGATGTATTGATTTGTAAGCTAGTGCACAGACCACCTATATAAAGGGTATAAAAGGGGCTCACCAGCAGCGGGATCCTTAGACTTTCCTCTTTGGATTCCCCCTGCTTAGGTGAGGACTCCACATGTATTTAAGTAGTAGATAATTAAACGCTTTGGATTCCCCCTGCTTAGCTCGCCTCCGAGATATACTTCGGGGCTGTAAGAGGGTTGCCCTTACAATGTCCATGTACAAGTGTCCATGCCGCATGCACGTCACTTGGTACCCCGGTCTTGGCTCAGCACATCCACCACTCACATTCCTTGTCCTTACCCCTTACATACTCTACGCCATTCACCATCCATTAATCCTACCACATCTACTCCTCATTCATCGATCTGCCTCACCTCGGGACTTCCTGTCCTTGTTTTATCCTTGGCTGCAACCATTGTTTTATAGTCGGGCACTCGCTATTGTCCTATCCTTGGCCACATTCCTATTATTCTATTTTCCATTGTCCTATCCCTGTTTACATTTCTTCATTCTAATTTTACTCATTGTAGACAATACCCACATGCTCTGCATACCTTATTGTCTCACATTCCTTATTCCACATATCGCTTCTTAAACCTATATAAGTAGGGCATGCATGTACATATTTCCTCATTCTGGGTATCAACTAGGCTTAAGCCCCTTGTCCCCTCCTTCCTCTGTAAAGTCCTCTACTCGGGCTGGCACTTTGGCACCCTGGCACCCCCCAAGTACTTGCTCTGTCCCAAATTGGTGGCATGCATGGCAAGTAGGGTGCAACACATGAGTACATTGAAGCCAAAGCCACTACTTCTGGCCTGCAGGACTTGGCCATTACCTGTCTGCAACTTGAGCATTACCGAAGTTTGACAGCTTGACAGAATTCCTAAAGCCTGACAGATATACTACATGTGCAATAGTGATTTTTTTCAAAAAGTAAAACCAAGACCATGTACATATAGTTCTATGCCATTGATCTGTGGTCTCAGAATAATTTTTTTTGTCGGCGTTACCAGATCCTTGTGTAAAATGGTGGAATGTGACATTTGAGTTATGTGACCATAGTGGAAACTGTTTGTCTTCTACCTTACCTTATACTGGTGTGTAACATTGAAAATCAGAGAAAATAATAGAGGGTCAAAAAACTGCCCCAATGAGTGATTATCTTATATGATGTATTGAGCAATGAGTTTTGATTGGACTCACAGGACTCATATGATTTCTTAAGTTAGTAGATAGCCAACATGTTCTAGTATATCATGTGAAATTTTCAGAACTTTTGCTAATGTTATGTTAGGTATTGGTAATGCCGACAATATGGGTGGGAATCAGCCAGGTCCTGCAGACCAATCAGGGTGGCTTAGCTTCAACATACTCGTGCATTGCACTCTGCTCTTCCATGTGTGCCACTAATTTGGATAGAAGAAAGACCCAGGAGAGTGCTGAGAGTGTTGGCCCGAGTAAGGGACTTCAGACAGGAGGAGGGAAGATGAGAGGGTGTAAACCAAGTTGATATTCAGAGCGAAGAACTATGTACATACATTCACTACTTATATAGGTTAAGAAGCGAGATGTGGAATAAGGAATGAAGAACAATAAGGTATGTAGAGCATGTGGAGCATTGTCCACAATGATCAAGAATAGAATAAGGAATGCGGACGAGAATAGAACAATGAAAATAAGATAATAGAAATGTGGCCAAGGATAGGATAATAGAAAGTGACTGAATATAAAAAAGTAGGGTCATAGCTGAGGATAAAACAATGGAAAAATGTCCCAAGGTGAAATAGGCCAAGAAATAAAGAATAAACTGGGAGGGGATTAATGTATAATGAGTGGGGAAGAGTGGATGAGGGATAGGAACGGGATATGTGGAGGATGAATGTGCCAAGCCAAGACCGATGTACCAAGTGACATATGTGTGGATTGGTCACTTGCACATAGAATTAGACTGATCATTCGGTCCACACTGCCGAGTTACTGGGTGCTTAGTATGTGCACTTCACATGTTATTCCTTCACAAATATCAATCTTTCTAAAATGCACAAACATTGGGGTAGTTTTGTGACCCACTGTAGACCTAGATACATTTGGTCCACTGAATATACACAAGGGATACCCAACTAAACATGACCCAGGCCATTGAAACATATGCAAGACTGCCAAAATGAATGCAAGAGGGTCACTAAACCTATAAAGGATGCCTCAGATGGCCACTGGATGGGTATATGAGCATTAACCCACTTGACTGTGCCTGCAATGGCTGAGGGCATGGAACAAGTGGCACTTCTCCTTAGACATGGCCAGAAGTAGGCAGAAGGTGTAGGAAATAATAAATAGGGTGATGACAATTGTGAGGGCTGGTGTATAAGGGTGATGTTATTGGTGGCAAGGTGTTGGAACAAAAACACAGTGGAAATGAGACCCAGTAGCTGCTCAGGTCTAGAACAAGCCAGGGTGGGTGGAAGCAACTAGGGAGTGCTGTTTTGGAACCGTTGATGATTTAACCCGAGAAGCGTGACAAAACTTTGGTGTGATAAAAGCCTGGTCAAGTTCTCTGACAAGATGATAGCAAGTGAATGCCAGTCCGGGTTGTTGTCCAAAAAGAATTGTTTAGAGGGGGCCTTGGCAGGTGCCTTGTTAAGTCCACGTGTCAGGCGCTTAGCTAGTACTTCCGAAAGGGCTATCTGGGTTAGCGTGGAGGTCCGTAACGGGGCCAAAGTCGGAAGTCGGATGGACTACGGATGGAGACGGGAGCGCCGGGAGCTTAGGGTCGGTCACGGATTGGTTCAATCCGGTCACTGTAGTGTTCGAGGTCGAAGGGACTTGGCTTCAACTTATGTGTTGTACCCTCCTCGATCGTCTGTCCCTAATTTCGGAAAGGAGACGGGAGTTTACCGGAAATGAATCGGAAACTAGGTGGTAGACTAAGTCGATATTCATACTAGCGAACAGTCCAGTCGACTGGAAGACTATATACATGCGACTATCCTTGTACTATCTTTGCCGGTCATAAAACAAGGAGAAAAGGGAGTACAAGGGGTCAATATAAAAGAGAAAACAAGGGAGTGAGGTACGCGATGGTCCTGCACGTCGGTTATCAAAGTATTGAGTCCTCAGTCGGAAATGGACTCGGGGATGGTGTCTCGGTCGTGATGGAAACGG
Source organism: Chroogomphus rutilus (assembly GCA_003314275.1). Taxonomy (NCBI): domain Eukaryota; kingdom Fungi; phylum Basidiomycota; class Agaricomycetes; order Boletales; family Gomphidiaceae; genus Chroogomphus; species Chroogomphus rutilus. The sequence continues at coordinate 2,387 of QLPI01002000.1, read as the reverse complement.
GGGCGGGAATGTGGTTTCTCAGTCGGACTTGTCGGGAACGGGAACTACGGAAAACAATCCTTCGTCCTTTCAGTCGGAAAGGTCTCGGAACAGAGGCGGGTGGTTGTGGGGGTTAGTATGGTTTGTTGAAAGCATGGGCTATAACATGCCTTGTCAATTACGTGTAGGAATAATAGTTTATGAGCGTAAACTATTAGTTCTACCCTTGTCTAGGATTATTTCCACTTGATATTCTGTATAATCTGAGTTTAGTTCTTTTACTATGTTTTTTGCGTACCTTTTCTGTTATAGCTGAGAACCTTTCCACTTCGGTAGAAGGGTGAGCTTCACTCTTCGGAATGAACCTTGGTTTTGCCAATTGGTCTTCGGACCTCTTGATGGAAAGGGTGGCAACTGGTCTTCGGACCAATGTATCTAAGTTGGTCTTCAGACCGACTTATATAAGAGTGCTTGCTGCACTAGATAATCCGGTGGATTAAAGATAAGAGTAAGATTTATTGCTTTTACGCTACAGAACTAGTCTCTATATATACTAATTCTAAGCTGATTATATAACTCCCTGATAAGGCAAGACTTTCTTGAAATTAGTGGAAGGGTGTGGAAAGGAATGGAAAGTCCTGGAAGCCTGTAGAAGTTACGAGTCACCCTATGAGTCACTAAACGAGTCACTGATGAGTCATATTCCCACGACTGGTAGTCTCGTGACTGGTCAAGTCACGAAATATTAATAGTATGTGAGTCGTGCTTCTGGGCTGACCTTTATGTGTAATAGTTATTACGTAAACCCAGGAATTTGTTGTACAATTGAGTCTTGAGAGCTTGAACCAGCAGTTTGGCACCATTTTCCATGTGTGACTGTTTGGCACCTGGCTGTGGGTCCTTGTGGGTCCAAGTAGAAAATAAGCGAAAATTATAAGTGTTTTTGGAGGTTTTCCTTGGGCTTGAAGAGCTTGATGATTTAAGAGTTAATTACTGGGAGGTAATTCACTCTTAAATGGCCAGCCAGAATATTATAATATGTTTTTGGTAGTCCAGATGAGACTGATTTAAGTTGGGTTATTCCTTGGAGGAGAGGTTTGGACTCCTACATATTGAACCAATTGGAAAGTGACCAGACTAACAAGGGATCATTCCCTGTTCCCTAACAAGTGTTGAGGTCAGGGTACTACCAGTTTATTCCCTTTTCTTTCCTTTTCTTCCTTTTATTTCCTTTGTTTTACTTAATTCCCTTGCTCCTGTTACTTCCCTAATTAGTTCTTTATCCTCCTTCTTCATCTTCATACTGTAGTCCCTTTTCCTTTGTCTCCTTTTATCTCCTTTGCTGGCTGTGACTGGTTTGTTGTGTCACAGTCACAGTAGCTATACAGTTTCTGCTTAGGTGAGGGGGTCCTTAGCTCTTTCTCTTCTGGACCTCTATACCAGGTAAGCAGCTCACATGTATTTAGCTACATTAACCTTTATATACATATTTACTTCTGGACCTCCCTACTAGTGTCTCATAGTGTCTGTAGGTAAACTTAGGGTTTGAGTCCCTGGGTTAGGCCCTGGGTAGGTCACAGGGTGGAATCAGTACCCAAGTAGGTTGCCCTTCCATTTGCAGTATGTATCTGGCTGGATGTCAAGTCTATGATACCAAGTCCCGGTTCACTCAGCAATACCGACCGACCGACCCTCACCCATATCATCTCTCACTATCATGTGGTCTCAACTCGGCACATCTGGTACATTATCTGGACCACCCTTCTCATCCCATCCTCTCCATCCCCTACTACTCTCTCATTCCCCATCTATTTCCTTACCTGTTTTCCTCGGGACACTTATTATTCCTTTATTATTTGGTCGTGGCCCTATTGTTTTATCTTTAGCCGTTTTTTCATTGTTCTATTCTCATCCACTCCCTTATTATCTTATTCTCAACCATCTTTCATTATTCTATTCTCGCTTACATTTCTTATTCTATTCTTGATCACTGTGGACAATACCTCCACATGATTCTTCATACCTTATTGTTTTCCATTCCTTATGCCACCCTGTTCCACATCTTGCTTTAAGTAGCAGATGTATGTAGATAATTCCTCACTCTGAATATCAACTTTGGTTCACATCCCCTTGTCTGCCCTTCTCCCATCTAAAGTCCTTTGCTCAAGCCGACACTCTTGGCATCTTCATGGGCCTCTCTTCTGTCCAAATCAGTGGCATGCATGGAACAGCAGGGCACAATGCACAAGCACATTGAAGCCTAGCCACCCCAAATGGTCTGCAGGACTTGACCGACTCCTTGGCATTACTGAGTCATAACACTGGAATAATATCTCATTTGTATTGTTGGGGAATGAGCTATGCAATGCAACCTCTGGGGTATTGTCAAAATCAGCAGGGTGAATATG
>QLPI01001997.1:0-10375 GCA_003314275.1 Chroogomphus rutilus | reverse complement strand
AGTGGGAAGGGAATCCTTATAGAGCCCCTTGCACGCGCTGGGCACTACAGCAGCTACATCTATACGCCACAACACATGGTATCCTGCGAGGCTGTGGCTCGGTTTACAGCTGTTTCCGATCTTTATTCCTTATGACCCCTCTGGGGTCACTGTTGGGTCACTGTTATACCAACTTCTTATTTTATCTGTGATCAGATACTGATTTTGCACACACGGTAAGTGCTCCCAAATTAACTGCATTGTACATCACCCCTGATCTGTACTAGCATAGCTCCGCTGTGAGCTCTTTTTTTTTTCTTTTTTCTTTTTTTCTCTCCCTGTTTTGCCACATCGACTTATGACTTCTAAGTTTCTGATACGACTCCATGGAATATGAGTGGCCAGCAACACAACCACATGGTCCATATCTTTATGAATTATTGTAACATGCGGTTTTCCCCTCCGAATCTGATTGAAATGCAGACTAAAGCATGAAGTTGCTTAGACAATTGTAAAAAAAAGGGCTGTGCCTGTTTTAACTTCTACATGTTCTTTTGGCAGAGGATTTACCAACTCTAACTGATAGAAAAATATTAAGAGCCTGGCAAAAATAAATAAAATACAGGGTAGGACAAGTTGCAGATACACTCAGCTTGCAGTGGAGACAACCGAGGAAAATATTCTAGACCACTTGAGACTGGAAGTGGAGGTTGGAACACTTGTTATATTGTACCTAGGTGATGTCATCTAAAAACTATTATGTGTATGAGCTGATGGAATGCGAACTATATGTAATATATAGCATACATGTGATGAAAACACTCATGACAATCATAATGGTAAGGGGGAATGATGGGGAAACAATGTTATAGCAATGAGGATGGAAATAGAGTAAAAACAATGATTAAATGACATTGTAAAACTCTCCTAGAAGCCATGGGGCAAGTGATGTGCCCTTGATTATTGACAGATTTACTTCTACTTCAATGGATTGGAAAAGAGATCAGGTGGGTTGCATAGTCTGTGAGATTTATTTGTAGTCATTATATACATGTAGCAATTGGCTCTCAACTCAAAATAAAGCGAATAGCTTTTGTAGACAGAAATGGGAGCTACCTCTTTAGTCATAATATGCCCATAGCTCATGTGCATATATATATATGCACCTCATTGATAAACTCAATCTGGGCTTGGCTGGTAAGTTTAGACAATGTGGAATAATGGTGTTTGATTGGTTTCATGTGTCTGTCTCAACCAGTGGAGATGGATAGAAAGTAAAACAACAACAACCACAATAATAATAAAAAGAATAAACTGAATTTTGTTTCCTTTTCTCTCCAGATTCCAACATGATTATTTATACCCTCCTTAACTTTATAAAATATGACCATTGCCACTGTCTGATGGTGTGAGGCCTGTAAGTGGCCTTAGTACATCATACATTATCCCTATGATCTAATCATTATTCTGTTCTCTATTGTCAAGTCCACAATACCAAGCCTTGGTTCACCCAGTAGTACTGACCAAATGACCTCTACCGTTTAATCCCACACACCAGTGACAAGTCATTCTTCACTAGTACATGGTCTCATCTCAGCACATTTGGCTCATCATTTGGTTCACTCCCTTCATCCCATCCCCTCTATTCTTGTTATTCTTCCATTCCCTATCCTTCCTTTTTCCCGTTTCCCCTCGGGACATTTTCTATTCACTTATTCTTCTGTCAGGGCCCTATTGTTTTATATTTGGTCATTTTCTATTGTTCTATTTTCACCCACACTCTTATTATTTTATTCTCGGCCATATTTCATTGTTCTATTCTCGTTTACATTTCTTTGTTCTATTCTTGATCATTACGGACAATACCTCCACATGCTCTTCATACCTTATTGTTTTCTTCATATTTTATGCCAGCCTTATTCCACATCTTGCTTCTTAACCTATATAAGTAGCACATGTATGTAGATAGTTCTTCATTCTGAATATCGACTTGGCTTATGCTTTATTGTCTTCCCTCCTCCTGTCTGAAGTCCTCTGCTTGGGCTAACACTCTCAGGACTCTCCCAAGTATCTCTTTTGTTCCAAATCAGTGGCACACATAGAAAGTAGGTGTTAAATCTGCATGTCAGGTGCTTAGCTAGATACTTCTGGAAGGGTTTCCGGAGGCTTCTGAATGGTTTCTGAGAGGGAGTTCGGTACTCTGGAGATGGAGGGACTAGAGGTCTCAGGTTCACGGATGAAAGCAGAAGAGGTGGAAAGTCGGGAAGTGCCAGGGGCTTAGGACTGTTCATGGTATTAGGTCGTATGACTAGTTGTTCGAGTTGTTTGAGGTCATAGGGACTTGGCTTCAACTTATGTGTTGTTCCCTCCTCGATTGTCTGTCTCTAATTTCAGAAAGTTGGAAAGTTTACTGGAACTGAATTGGAAACTATGATGCAGAATTAAGTTGATATTCATACTGGCGAATAGTCCAGTTGACTGGTGGCTTATATACATGTAACTAATCCTTGTACTATCTTTTGCCAAGTAAAGACAAGGGAAGAAAGGAATACAAGGGGCTAATAGAGAATGAAGAACAAGGGAGTGAGGTATGCGATGATCCTGCACATCATTTATCAAAAGAGCAGAACCTAGGTCTTGGAATTGCAGAGGTTTGGGATTGCGGAGCTTTGGGTTGATGCAATGGTTTTGTGGAAAGCAATTGTTTCAGGCTTTAAACAGTTAGAAGGTCCTGGAAATAGTATGGGTGGTTGTGGGGATTAATATGGGTTTATTGGGGGCATGGGCCATAACAGTAGGGCACAATGCATGAGTATGTTGAAGCCAAGCTACTCCAATTGGTCTATAGGACTTGGCTGATTGCCACCAGCATCGTGAAGTCAGTACTATTGCAATAGTACTCGGCCCACACATTGTCGGCATTCTTGGTGCCTGACATCTATTCTCAAAAGTTACACTGTTATATGTTATTATTATTAGAATATGCAGAGAAATATTCAGACAAGTCTCACTTATCTAGGAGTTTCATTTATATGTATTTACAATTCTATTATATTCTATGAAGCAAGAATGATCACATAGGCTGCCTATATTTTTGCAACATATGAGTTAAGTTAAGTCTATAATTTACTTAAAGCAATACAACTGCATATATGAGCCAAGCATTATCTAATAACCATTCAAGTACTAGAATTATCTTATCTCCCTGCTAGAAGCTGAGATAGCTACTGTAAACAATCAAACCATTTGCATGTTTGGAAGTTTTGGATTGTGTATCTAATATAAATTTTATTTTATTTTTTAAAATTGTAGAAATATTATAACATATGCCCTAGGATCCTGGCTATCTGGTAGACTAATAATCTAGCAAATCTATGTATAGCCTCTTCAGATATCAATATCTCATATCTAAGGTCTCATTCAAACAGGTTTGTTACTGAAAAATCCAAAGCAAAGAATTGTATATAATCAGTATTTAGTATGGCCACTTTTGGCTTTCAGCACAGCCTTAATTTTATAGACATACTCTCAATCCAGTTCTGACACACTTCAGCAGGTATATTATCCTATTCAGCCTCCACTCTCTCCCATAACTCTAATATCCCACCTGGTAGTATTTCATATTCTCCCAACCTCTTTTTGATATGTTCCCAGAGATATTCAATTGGATTAAAGTCTGGAGACTGTGCAGGCTATTGTAGAAGAGTGAGTCCATGATTTTTGAACTATTCATGGGTCTTTTTGCAGGTATGTTTAGGGTCATTATCTTGCTAAAAGATAGTATCCTGAGAATATTGACCATAATAAGCAAGGGTTTCTTGAAATTCATCATCCAAAATCTGGATGAACAGGTCTCTCTATCCATTCTACCATCAATCTTGCATTTATACCCATACCCAATACAAACTATACAGTCCTACACATCACAGATCTATCTCCAAACTTTACTATACCTTCTACCAGTCTATCACTCAGCACCTTCCCTGCCCTTTTCCAAGCCTATTTCCTGCCATCTAATCCAAAGTGATTTATTTTAGTTTCATCTGACCATACCACCCTCTTCCAGTTATTGTCAGGGGACAACCTCCTGCCTCTTGAGGGCTATTCTTTTTCTAATATATCCTCTTTTTTCTATCCTCCTCCCCCTATTAATTCTTTAGTTTAATCCTCACCTGTTTCACTAACTGTGACATGGCTTACTCATGTCACAGTCACTAGCTATATAGTTGGCTGATTAGGTAAGGGATCCTCACCTCATTCTCTTTTGGATCCCCTTACCAGGTATGCATTGATCTTGTACTTAGTCTCTCTTTCTATATATATTCACCTTTTGGATCCCTTTACCAGTGCTTGAGTAGACTTGTATGTAGGCAGAGGGTCTGAGATGCCTTTGCAGGCCTAGGGAGAAGGCCAGGGCTGGAGAAGGCCAGGGCTGGGTGGTATCCCACTGGTTCTAGCTCTCACAAGAATGCTAGCAGAGCCTAAGTGAGTTGCCCTTAAAGTTAGTTATCCAGAGTCCAATCTCTATGCCTAGTTACAAAGTCCATTCTCTCTCTCCTATGGTTCTGTGACAGATGAGCCCTTTTCTTCTTTACCACTACCTTTATCCCCATTCTCCTGAGGTGTCTGGGGACTGTCTGTGAAGTGACAGGTTTGTTGGTGAAATTTTGAAGTACTTTGGACACTTATACTGCTGTTTCAGCATTCCTAGAGGTAATAAGCTTGACTATATGGTAGATACTCACAGGGGAGAGTTTGACAGGGTGATTACCAGAAGACTTGGGGAGGTCAAGGAAATGTTTAGACCAAATTTTTGAGATGGTACCAATTCTGACACCAGTAGAGGATGATAGCTGACAAGTAAGTCTAGATATGACTATGTTAAGTTTATCAACAGAGAGAGACTTCATAGAATAATGTGGTTGAAGTTCTGGATTTGTTGATGCTTGTTTGTACCATTTGAACCTTTTATATATGTCACATAACTAGAAATCATGTGACATGAGCCAATACCTCAGTTAAAGCCTCCAATTTCGGCTTTTTTTTCACTTTTAACTATCATGGACAAAATTATTCAAATGTGACCTGGGATATGAAATATTAATATCTGTGAAGAACTAGGATAGATGTAGTTGTATAGTTCCTAATGATAATATCCCCTAATATTGTTTGACAATATAAGCTGATACCTACTACAGCTAACATCCTTTCCTTTTATCAGCTCCTGCAATTTTGAATGATGTTAAGTACACAACACTGAGCTTTGGTTCACTCGGTCATACCAGCTGAATGATCTTCACCATCTACTCCCACACACAAGTGACAAGGCATTCTTCACTAGTATGTGGTCTTAGCTCAGTACATTCAGTTTATCACTCGGTTCATTCCCCTTCATCCCATTCCATTCTATCCTCTTCTGTTTTCACTTATTCTTTTATACATCTTGTTTCATTCTGTTTTGATTATGTTCTATGCTTGGTCATCAACTGAACTTTCCATATCTTGTTTCTATATCTTATTCCTTTTGCATACTTGGTTGCATTACCCTATAACATGTCAAGGTCATTCATCTCCATTCTTTTTGATTATATAAGTAGTGCATCAGATGTATATCGTTCTTCATTCTGATAATCAACTATAGCAATCCTCTATACTCTTGTCTAAGTCCTTACTTGGGCCAAAACTCTCAGCACATCTTCCCTCTCAAATCCAGTGGCCATATAGAAGAAGGGCACAATACACAAGTACATTAAAGCCAGCCATGTCTATTTGGTCTAAGGACTAGGCCAATACCCCACCGGCATCATATCCTCAGTACTATTACACTAGTATTTGGCTCATACATTCTTGGCACCTCTGTGCTTAACAAATGATAATCAAGACTTCCATACATATACCATGGTACAAATATTCAATTGTTCAGCAAAAGTGATTCCTATAGTTACAACAGAAACCATAAAAACCTGGAACATTCCAGAAACTATGCTTGGTAAAGATTGCAATTCCTTAATGATTGCTAACTTCATTGAGGGAACATTGAGTATATAAGCTAATTAAACTTGAGAAAGCTACTTATATGAGCTTGATCCTCAAATACTGTTATCAGAGAGAACTTGTAGAATAAAACCAAATTGATTGATTTCTGCCTCCCCCTCCTTGAGGCTTAAATACTCTTTACAGAAGAATATACTAGAATGTTTTTACTCAGCATTTTACCAATGCTGTATGATTCTTATTTATACATTATTCTATCCAGTGCTAGAAACAAATTGCCAGCTTACTGGTATAAACCTTGTTCTGACAATAAATACAATCTCTGTATAAAGGCTATACTCAATTCTACTACCATCATCTCAGTGAAGGTTCCTCCTGGCTAGTGGCAAAGAATTTAGGATCTAACATCTACCTTGGTATTCTATGATATTATTAGGATCTCATCACTGAAGTCCCTGTTTACCTTTTTTAGCCATTTAGCCTTATGTTTGTTCCACCCATATGTTCTAGACCCTATTCTATTTCACCTATTCTGACTATCTCATCCATTCTATCTCAGCATCACATGCTCCACTCTATTGCTCTATTGTTTTATTTCCATTCACATCCAATGTTCTTATTCTATTTATAGTATAAGTCCATTCACTTTGCTTTTCTATTTCCATTTGTGTTTTCACTCTACTTTCCTAATCCTTATTCAACCTCACACTTACCCCTTTCTATTGTTTGATCTGTTGCTACATTTCATTTATAGCAACTCCATTTAACATTGGAATAACTCTTTGTCTGTCAAGTATGATTCACTGAGCTTTGGTTCACTTGGTCATACTAATCAAAGTCCTTACCATTCTATCATAAACAAGTCAAACATTCACAGGTCACCCATGTATGTCAGTCTCAATTTGGTACATTTAGTTTACCACATCTCCTTTCCTATTTCATATCTCTTTATTCATTCATTCATGTTCATTTCACTCTGCTTTAGTATTCCTCAGTTTATACATAGGGATGTATATCTATCTCTTATGTCTTTTCTATTTTAGTTTGCATCTTTTATGCTACCCTGTTTTATACTTATGGCCTTCTATCCCCATTTCCTTTTTCTATATAATCAGCACATCTTCATGTATGTATTCTCCGTTTAGAATATTAACTTATGCTATGCATATATGTTCTGGCTGTGGTTCTGCATCTCTCTTATTTGCATAGTCACAATCATGATAATGGATAAGTCATGCTCAGCATCTTCTGTAGAATATTTCACTCTACTATCCTCGACTGGTCCTCAAACAGCATATCCAAGTTACCTGGTCATTATTGGCTGTTATGCTGTTCCAAATATTGAAAAAAGTAGTGATCCATCCTGAGAGTATGACGGCAAAGACAGTGCTGCTGCAAAAGATCGCACAGTTGTAGACCACTGCTATGCCCATGACTGGAGAAAGAAATGTCAGTGTAATCTTTGCACACTTGGTAGTGATGAATGGACCTAGGGTGGCAGTGATAGAGAGGGCTGGAAGAAACGCCCACACATGTTTCCAGAAGACATAGCATCGATATGTCTGTTGGGGGAGATGAGCAGGAGCAGAGAAGACATAGGTAAGTGCTTACTATAATACTGTCAGTGAGGACAGTTTGGGCAACAAAGATCACAGTCTTGAATACATGGGACCAGAGCCAAAGTTCAGCAAAATAGGCAACAGGACCACAAGGGGTGTCGTGATATGTGATGAACCCCTTAAGGATGTGCGAGAGGTTGATTGCAAGGTGCTAGGGCTAGGTAAGTAGAGAAGGGGAAGAAGTGGCTATTGCTCATAACAGTGCTGAACAGTGTTATGAGAGAAGAGGTAATAATAGGACAATTGTTACATAGGTGGTGCTTGCATTGTGAAAGCAGCATACTAGTCTGACTCTAAGTCTATGTCCATATTTGGTACTAATACTCTTGGTCCTCTCCCAAACAACCTCTGAAAATCAATAGTAGTAGGGGTAGGAGGGTGCAATGCAAGTACATTGAAGCCAAGCCATGCCCACCTCAGCTCATTGGACCAAGCTGAATCTTAACTTAACAAATAGTTATAAGGGCATCAGCCATTGTCTTTAACATTGTCATTCTGTTGAATATTAGAAATGTTTTGGAATACTCACTGAGTGGCTTGATCTCAAAGCTTGCTCAAGCCCCTTGTACTTTCACCTCCTTGTTCTTTTGACCGAACACCCTTTCCCCATTTGTGTTCCCCTTGTTCTTGGTCACTAAGTCCTACTAGCATTTGAAATATGTGCTAGTATAAATATGCATGTAATATAGAAGTTCAGTAGTCTGATAATCAACTTAGAATTCAACCAGCAAACCTCACTTACTCTTTGAGCTTTCGTTGAATAGGTTTTCAAACCTTGCTCTACTAAAACCTCTGCCTAAAGTTAGGGATCAATGAGATTGGAAATATCTATCTCAGTTTATAATAGGTATTAAGTATTGATACTAGCCATTTTTTACTAGAATGCCTATTTTGTAGACCAGTACAGATGGTAGTGATGAATATTAATTACTTGTAGAGGAAAAATATCAGCAATATGAGATTATCAATGATAGATCATGGTCAAGTGCATTGTAGATGGGGGAGGGAAACAGTGAGTACAAATACAACCACTTTGATCAATGGGCATGGACAAATCATATGGTCCATGCTTTTTAAGGAATATGGTAGGAAGAAGCATCTAACTGTACCTGTTCCTGAAAGTATTAAATTTTTTTACCTGATACTGGCTGGTACCTGAAAAAATTATGATCATATATTCACAGAGACAAGATATATCACAGGAGGAGGCAGCTGACACAATTGATATACTTACCAGTCTGGCCCCTCTCCTGAAGAGGAAAAAGGTATTCTATAATCTGCTCAGCAAGGAGGAGAAGTCTACAAGAGATGAAATGTTTGTCACTGTATCTCTTCTTTAAAATTTGCTCTCTATGGCTAGCATTACCTCCTTGTATAGATATGATCTATGTCCATTTAATTCAGTTTTCAGTTTTCAGCCTACTGAGCATGATCATGTCAATGTTATTCATGCCTCATTTGATGAATTTATGGTAGAACTCTAATACTTCAAAACACAATATAGATTATGCAAGAGATCATCAAATGCTCACTGTCAAATGCCTACAACTCTTGAATAATGTGACATCTGCAGGATGGACATGAAGGCTGGATGTGGTTACTACATATACTATTGGTGGGTTGATATATTTATATCACCCATTGCAGCTGCAGCAGAAAATGTAAATTTGTTCAGGTCTTGGAGTCTAACATTGTAAATCAGCAAGCATACTGACTAATAGTGATTTGTTTCCAGTCTTGGTATATTTCCCTAGACAAAGATATAGACCTTGGAGGGAAAGACATACAATATTACACTCCTTGCTGGTAGGGGAAAGGTAGTATGTGTTAAGAACTGAAGAGGATGTAGTTATATAGTTCCTAATGATAATATCTCCTAATATTGAAACAATAGGGAGGTTTATAGTAGGGCTTAGCTTTAACTTATGTGTTATGCTATCCAGACCTCAAGGTCCCTAATTTCTTAATGGCAAGACTCATAATGGTGAGGTAGATCACAATAATGATATTAGGTATATGGGGTGGAAATAAAGTAGAATGGGACAGAAGTGAATGGGGGAATCTTAGTCAATATTCTGACTAAAGAACAGACTAACAAACATACAAAATTTATACTAATTTCTTATCTATGAAGAGTCCATGTCAAAAGGAAATGGATTCTTATACTAGATGAGAAGTGTGAGGATTGAAATGGGATAGGGAGTGAGTATTCTAAAAACATTTCTGATGTTCAATGGAGTTGTCATAAATAGAATGTACCAAATGATAAAAAAAATAGAAAAGAGTAATTGCAAGGTTGAATTCAGATTAAAAAGTAGAGTGAAGTCATAAATGGAAATCAAAATGCAAAGTAAACAGATTATACTATAAACAGTAAGTAGAGCAGAAATATAAATATAAATATAAAGTGAGGTGAATCAACTCATACTATAAATGGACATATGGTCATGTAGTATAACAGATGTAATAGAGTACAGCAATAGAGTACAGCATGTGATACCAAGATGGAATATAGAATAGATAGAATACAGGATAGTGTTACGATGATGAATAAGATGTAATCGTAAATATATTAATTCTCCCAATGGCGAAGTTATTGGCGAGGTTCGGAGTTGGGGTTGGCTTCAACATACTTGCGTTGCGCCCACTTGGATCGTACGGTCCCCAAATTTCGTAATAGCAAAGAGAGACAGAAGAGACGGAGGTGAACAGAGGAACTTGGTCAAAATCAAGATTGATTTTCTGACTGAAGACTGAACTAATAGTACAAGAGCTTTTATACT
>QLPI01001995.1:0-11858 GCA_003314275.1 Chroogomphus rutilus | reverse complement strand
ACTTCTAATATGAGCTCTTTTCCAAGAGACTGAGATAGTATTTCAGTCTTGATAATTTCACAATTCCAAGTGATCCAATGAATTGTACATGTAACTGCCCATAATAGCCATGCTCAGTTTAAAGTCTTAGCAGACTCGGATCCAGTTTAAAGTCATAGGGGACTTGGATCCAGTTTAAAGTCATAGTGGACTCTGGTCCAGTTTAAAGTTATAGTGGACTCTGATCTAGTTTAAAGTCATAGCGGACTCCAATCCAGTTTAAAGTCATAGCGGACTCAAACTCGACAGGTCCAGTTTATAGTCGTAACAGACTCCAGTTTATTTCATCAGTTTATAGTCATGACGGACTCAGGTTCATTTCATCAGTGACGGACTCAGATTGAGTTCTTCAGTTTATAGTCATGACGGACTCAAGTCGAGTTTTCTTCAGTTTATAGTCATGAGGACTCGGGTCGAGTTCATCAGTTTATAGTCGTGACAGACTCGGGTCGTGTTCATCAGGTTATAGTCATGACGGACTCCATTGTACATATTCAGTTTATAGTCATGATGGACTTAAGTCGAGTTCTTCAGTTTATAGTCATGACGGACTCCATTGTACGATATTCAGTTTATAGTCATGACGGACTCGGGTCAAGTTTGGACGATATTCAGTTTATAGTCTTGACGGACTCGATCCGACATTTGGGGTGACATCATATCCAAATCTCCCCCTCAAACAGGAGGTCGGTCGGTCGATCATGTTGTAGATGGTTGTGTCAGTTCTTCCAAACTGCGTTCAATCCTTTGACGTCCTCGTGATGCTCCTGAATGTCACGATATGTCGCAGTGCCTCTCCGTCTTCGTGGGTTCCTACCTCCCTGAGTTGCTACCAGTAATCCCGTGCTTCTCAGAGTATTGTGGCCAACTTGGGTCACATGCCGTGAAATCTTAGGGTTATGTGACTAGAGTTCCATGTGCTAGCTCACTCAGAGAGCTCTCCCACGTAGTCATAGTAGAGTTTGGCTTGAATATTCTCTTCTCCTGCTATGAAGTTGAGATTTCTGGCATAACGCCTCTCTCCATTGATTTCCTTGAATCCCCAAATCTGTTCCGCACTCCATTCGCGGCCAGACTTCTCTGTGTCACTAATGACATACGATTGGATCGCACCATGTTCAACGGTGTCCGAGAGCCAGCCCTCCTTGGGGAACTCATTGTCGATCTCATCAACATTGACCCTTCGGGACTTGCCAAGGCAGTGACCAAATAATCTATCTTGATGAGAACGCTCTACCCAATCCTGAGGTCGGTCCTCCTGGGTGCCCTCCAAACTGCCAGTAAGGGTCTGCTTTATAACAATGGTTTCATTGCCATTCTCATCCTTGGAATGTTTGACGTGAAGCGTGACGGTCGCAAGCCCAATCATCCTATGTGTCCACCAGCCAACACCCTGCAGCTTGAGAATTCTGTCCACTGAATCGCTGAGGCTCTTGTTCATGGTGAACGTCCCAGTGATATCTCTCATAGTCATTTCCGAAGGTGCTGCCATGGTGGTTTGCATTCTGGTACAACCATCCTGGTGACATTTCCACAGAATGGGACAATATCGAGAGTTATTCCTAAGCTTGATCCATTTATTGCACAGTGCGCACAGCACACGATAAGGCTCAACCTTTGCTACATGGAGGTTGGTTTCAAATTCTTGGATTCGCTCAGCTTCAGTGCGATTCAGTTTACGCAAGGGGTTAGCGGCCCAACATAATTCTCGTGCTTTGGAGCGCTTATTGCTTGGCACCTTTGGAGTGTCAAATTTGGGCTTATTGTCTGGCACAATGCATCGATGATAGAAGGCAACGCTTCACGGACAGGCGCTCTGTCCATGTTTATCTGTGGAAGGCTAGAATTCGCAGCTTTCTTGCCCTGAGAAGCAGGTGCATTCCTCGTTTCGAGCGATGGAAGTGTTCGTACTACCGTCGACACACAGTTGGGATGATTGATTTCAAGATCTCGGAAGGATTGACCTGTCATAAACCACATTTGAAGCGAATGTAACACTTCTATCGTCTTTTAGACGTTTAAGTGCAACCCATCCAGAGCTGTCACTCATCAGCCTACTAGTCCATAGCCCAGGCCGTAAATCAATGTTCGGTAATTGTCCACAATGATTCATGGGAGACGAAGTAGGATCGCAGTTGGTGGCATCATAACGACTGGCCTTGCGCTTTCGTTGTTAACTAGTACTAATATCTGGCATGCCACCTATATTCCGCTGCCATTCTCACGCATAGAGTTGGGTCTGATCTTCAAAGGGTGTGTTATCCACGATATCCATCTACAGTTGCGAGTCAGAGTCACTGAACTCGTCCATAGCATGAGCTCTTCGTGCCCTAAGGATCGAGCAGAAGGCGCAAGGAAGGAACAAGGAGATAGGTGGCCTTGATCATTTCTACCCCTGTTGTCTTCTATCTGCTCACTCGTTTGCTCGCTCTCATCCAGTGGTTCCTCCTTCCCCATCAGCTTCAAGAATGGGATAGGCGGCAGTGTCGGGATAGCCATGGATATTATGCTAGCCGCCGTGATCGTGCATGCGTTTATGGGATTTACCAAGCAGGTGAAATTCCTTCCAAATCGTGTATACCAATACATCGCCATCTAGGGTCTCGCATCCATTGTAAAGACTCGTGGTAACTCTGATGTACGCCTCATCCTCTGCGGCGGTTCCCACGGACCGAACTATCTGTCCTCATGGTGATATCGCCGCTTGCCTGGAAGTCTTGCGTTTGCGTGCCTTCCCTGGTGGCATTGTGGTAAGTGTCTGAGGATCGACTCGTCCTCGTTGTGGTCATGGGGTGATGATTAGGGTGTCCTATTGCATTGTGGCCCACATGCCACCCCTTGTGTGAGTTTGTTCCGTGGGTTCTGCGCTCACGTTGCTCGTACACGTATGCCATCATCTGACGCGTTGTGAGGGGTCATCCTCCCCTCGTTCCGTGTATCTGACCTCGCCCCTTGCGCATGCACCTCTGTCCTCACGTGGTTCCTGGTGGCACCTTCGTGTCTCTTGGGTCACGTCTGGGATGCTGCACACGCCCGTGGTGCGTCGCCGATTTGGGATACACGCGGTAGGGTCATAATTGTAAGTCGTAAGTGGAAGGGGCTGTGCGTCGCCATAACGGTCATCGTCATGCGTGTTCGCCGGCAGTGCTTCGTCCTTTCTTGGATGACGAGTTGAACAGATGCCTAAATTTGTGTGTGGGGTTTTGTCTTTGTATTGTACAGTGCGGCCTTGCACGTTGTGTGCATGGTGGCTGATTTTGGTGAGCAGGCACCACCCGCAAGTACGTTTGCCGTCTGGCCTTCGGTTCATCATCTCTTGCATCCCAATGGACTGCGGCTTGGCTGTGATCAATGGGTGCCACCTGTGGCTCAGTTCCAGGTATCCTAGGTCAATTCCCAGCGTCACCGGGGCCCATAACCTGTGAAATTATCAAGACTGAAATACTATCTCAGTCTCTTGGAAAAGAGCTCATATTAGAAGTAGTTAGCTACCTGAAATACTATCTAAAAGAATAATCAACAATTGTATGAAATATGAAGATAAACTTGAACTCATACCTCAGTCTCTTGGAAAAGAGCTAAGGTCACAGAGTCACACAACTGCAAAATACAATGGCAAATTCAAACTCCTATCAAAGGCAGATATCAGAGATAATAATGAATAGACTCCATACCCTCTCTCCAATACCATCAGATCCTAGTTACCAGGGATCAGGAGAAAAGATGTTTGGGCTGAATATCAAATCCTTAACATGTATGTGTTCTTCTATCTATAGATGACTTCTAACTTAAGTTACCACCCTATAAACTCATATTTAAAACCACAGTCAGTTATACAATCTTAGTAACTATGTTGTTTTTTTCAATAATTCTTTCTTACTCTTCTCCCTTTGCTTCTAGAAACTCGCTTGCAGATTCTTTTACATTGTATACTGTATAATAAGAAACAAATAGAAAACCATGAAAATGAAAAACAAAAAAAAAACTACTTGTGGTGATTTTACATTTAAAGAAATAGAACATATAATTCTTCAACATTGTTTATATAGCTACTGGGAGTTATAACAAATCAAATATAAGAGAAACAATAGTTGTTGGTGACAAGAGGACAGTAGATGACGGTGATGGAGCTGGCGGTGTAGGTGAAGACACTGTGATTCATGGTGTTGGCACTGCAGTGGGCAGTGAGGGAGCAGGCAGTGGTAACAGCTCAGGAGGTAGGGGAGATGGTTGTGGAGGCTAGGGAGTAGGAGAATCGGACAGGAATAGGGGGGTATGTGCCTTGGGCTCCATCCTTGCCTTTTTCAAAAAAAAATTATCTAACAGCCATATACATACTCATAAAGATTATAATATCAATATTAATCTTGCTACTAATATTGCAGCTAACTTTATATAGACCTTTTTTCTTACTCCTTAACAGAACCATGATAGTCTTAAAGGTTCCAAAGGTATCTGATGAAGATATTAAGGAGGCATTTGCAAAGCTTGATCAGCTCTCTGCAGATGCAAGTATACTTGATCCAGAGACTGAAGGATATGAAACTGATGCTGCAAAGGAGTATGGTTTAGATGAGCTTGAGAGATAAATAGGGGTTTGGTTCCTATTACATTCAAGGTTGAAGTTAAGGTTGTGGTATTAACTTTTGGCAATACTAATTGGCATATTCAGACATTATTGTTATCTGTTAAAATGTGAAGGAATAATGTAATTGTAATTAAATGTAATATCTCCCAAAGGTAAACAATGGCGAGGTTCAGAATAGGGCAAGGCTTTAACTTGTGTGTTATGCCCACCAGATTGCACTGGTCCCTAATTTTGGAATAGCAAGACAGAAGAAAGGCTTAGTCGAAATCAAAGTCAATTATCTGACTGAAGACTGAACTATTAAATGTACAAGATCTTTATACTACTTTCAAATCTATGAGGAGTCGACTAGATTCCTATAATAGATGAGAAAGCTGAAAAGTGAGGACAGAGATACTATGTCCCAATCTTGATCTCCTCTATGACAATGAGGGGTGACATATCACTCTGATTCCCAATGGAGTTACCCTATAAGGAACGTAGTAGCGGATTGGATATGAGAGATAGAATGGAAATGCAAATAATGAAAGTGGAGTGGAATGTAAATGAAAGGATATTAAATGTAAATGAAGTGAAAATAGAATTGCGAGCATATGGAGTTTGACGTAAATGAGTGGAGTGAATTGACAGGAGCATGTGATGCTAAGACAGATACATGAGGTGCATATAGTCTGTGGGCTGAGGGCATATAGTTGAATAGGCAAGTGAAGGCAGAGTTGGGCTGAGTGGGCTAAAATGAATAGTTGGGCATGCCAGTGTACGGTTCCTAACATTATCTGAGGACATCTCCTCTGCTTACATAACTTAATTTATATTTTTCTATGGTTTTTATCAGAGCCCCAGATCACTAAAAGCTATAAAAAATAGCCTAAAATATTTTTTCTAGCAGATGGTAAAATCAGGAATAATTCTACCCCCTATACTAGTGGTATATCATAGGTGTGGATATGTGGCATGTTATAGATATGTGGCATGTTGTGAGTGTATAGCATGTTGTGAATATGTGTCATGTTTAGGGAATAGCATGGGTTAGGCTAACCCACATGGGTCACTGGATTGGGTGCCCCTGTTTGGGTGCAGGTCAAGCTGAGAGCACCTGTAGGGAAATGCACGGGTCAGGCCAACCCGCACGGGTCACCGGGTCAGGTGTCCTTGGGTGTGGGTGCGGGTCAAGCTGCGAGCACCCATGACCCGGGCCCAACCCAGGGCATCAACTCCGACATGAACGCAACTTATGCGTATGCGCACACGCCGACACGAATGCGACGCCCCAAATGCGACGCCCCAAATGTGACGAAAGCACCGTATGCGCACGCGACACCACGAATGCGCCGTATGAGTCGTACGCGCCGTATGCGTCGTACACGCCATACGTGCCATATGCCCCGTATGCATTGTACACGCCGTATGCGTTGTACGCATTGTACGCGTTGTATGCGTTGTACGCATTGTACGCGTTGTATGCGTTGTATGCATGGTATGTGTTGTACGTGTTGTATGCCCCGTACGCGTTGTACATGTTGTATGCCCCGTACGCCCTGTACGCATTGTACGCGTGTACGCACCGCATGTGCTGTATGCGTGCGGGTGCGGTGCGCACCCGACACCCGTCGACCCATGGGAAAAAACCCATGGGTTGACGGGTTTGGGTTTCCCATGTGTCGGGTGCGGGTCACCCACATTTGACCTGTGGGTGACCCATGCCGTTCCCTAAGTACCTGTGACCCAGCCCAATCCGCTGCCTCAACTATGTATATGTGCACATGCACGTGTACATCTGTTGAGGAATAGGGAATGCTCCCTATTACTTTTAGTGATTTTTTCGAGCCAAATCAGCCTGCAGAATCCAAACCTCTCCTCAAGAAAATTTCCACTTAAATCAGCCATATCTTAGCAACAAAAAAATATTACAATGTTTTTGGCTGGCTGTCAGGAACCGTACACCGGCATGCCCGACTATTCAATTCAACCCACTCAGCCCAACTCCGCTCTCGCTCGCTTATCCAACCATATGCCCTCAGCCCACAGACTATATGCACCTCATGTATCTGTCTTGGCATCACATGCTCCTGTCAATTTACTCCACTCATTTACGTCACATCCCATATGCTCGCTATTCCATTCCATCT
Source organism: Chroogomphus rutilus (assembly GCA_003314275.1). NCBI lineage: Eukaryota > Fungi > Basidiomycota > Agaricomycetes > Boletales > Gomphidiaceae > Chroogomphus > Chroogomphus rutilus. Next base: position 5,102 of record QLPI01001995.1, on the reverse strand, counting down.
TCATTTAGGTTTAATATCCTTTCATTTATGTTTCATTCTGTTTTCATCTATTCGCAAATCCGCTCAGCCTTTCGTATCCGATTCGCTATTACGTTCCTTAGGGTAACTCCATTGGGAATCGGAGTGACACGTCACTCCACAATGTCACGGAGGAGATCATTATTTGGGACATAGTATTTCTGTTCTCACTTTTCACGATCCTCGGCTTTCTCATTCTATTATAGGAATCCCTTCGACTCCTAATAGATTAGAAAGTAGTATAAAAGATCTTGTACTATTAGTTCAGTCTTCAGTCAGAAAATCAATCTTGATTTTGACTAAGGTTCCTCTGTTCACTTCCGTCTACTTCGCTTTTATGAAATCGGGGACCGTGCGGTCCAAGTGGGTGCAACGCAATACGTTGAAGCCAAGCCCCAATCCGAACCTCGCCAATTGTCTCGCCTTTTGGGAGATTATATAAATTACAATAACGTCCTTTATCATCATCGTAACAGTATTTTCTGACTACCACACTTGATCGCACTTCATCTTCACATATCACGACTATCATGAACACCTGCTCTACTACTCGTAGTTTACCTTTCATCGTAGAAGTCCCTAGTCAGTTGCAGGAGATTTCCTCACTTCGACGGCCGTCAGAGCAACCTTCAATTCGTGAAGATGGCCCGTCAGGAGGGAACGCTCCTCCTGAACCTGAGGACGATAACGACGAAGAACCAATCAACGACAACGACAACGACGAGCCAATTCAGAACCCTGTTCAAGTTTCAAATCCGAACCCCACTCATGTTTCTAATCCTAATCCGACCCTTAATTCCTCAACCTGTCAAGTACACGTACCGAGGATCCGATAACTCGGCAGTACCGACTAAAATACTCCATTAGTGATCAAGTGCGAACCATTCCATGAGTCGTCCTCGGCCAGATGCACACATCGGTCACACCCCTCATTCCTACGCCTACTCCTCACTCCTCGGTCCGCCTCATCTCGGGACTTCCTGCCCTTGTGTTATCTTCAGTTATGACCTTGTTTTACCATCGAACATTTTTTTATTGTATTAGGGCACGTCCTATTATTCTGTCCTTTATTGTTTCATTCCGACCCTACATTTCTTATTCTAATTTTACTCATTGTGGACAATAACCACATGCTCTGCATACCTTGTTGTCCCACATTCCTTATTCCACATGTCGCTTCTTAACCTATATAAGTAGGACATGGATGTACATACTTCTTCATTCTGGGTATCGACTAGGCTTAGGCCCTTCTACCTTCTTCTCCTCTGTTAAGTCCTCGACTCGGGTCGGCATCCTCAGCATCCCCCCGAGCATCTGTCTGTTGCAAATACAGTGGCACGCACGGCAAGTAGGGCGCAACGCACGAGTACGTTGAAGCCAACGCCACTACTCTTGGCCTACAGGACTTGGCCATAGTCCACCCAACCTTTCGACAACACCCCTCGGCAGTACCGAAGTCCGTCAGTATCCGGCGCTTGACACAACCCTTAATTCCTCTTCCAGTTCGGACAAAATCGTCAAGGCTCTCGTAGATTGACTAGCCCAACAGCCTCCTAGATCTTCTCAAAACCCTGGTCACCATGCCAAGGTTCACGAGCCTGAGGTTTACAATGGTACCAACCAAGCTAAGCTTCGCACATTCTTTTTACAATGTGCACTGAACTTTCGAGACCGTCTGTCTGCATTCTTGACAGATACGTCAAAGGTCCAATACGCCATCTCATACCTCACAGGCCCCATGCTCCAATATTTTGAACCCACGATTCTTGGTGAGATCCAGCCTGAGCCTAGTTGGCTTAAGGTCTGGAGGGACTTTCATCAAGAGCTGGAGACCAACTTCGGCCCATTCAACAGCGCTGCGCAAGCAGAAATTGAGCTCGGCAAGATAGTTATGAAGGACAACCATCATGTGGCATGATACTTCATCGACTTTGCCAGAGCCTCCCCTTGTACTCAGTGGAATGATGCTGCCCTCGCACATGCAGCGTACAAGGGGTTGGCCAGACATATCAAGGACAGCCTCCTTAACTTCCCTCATTTCAAAACTCTCGCTGAACTCAGACAATATTCACTCGAGATCGACAGCAGATATTGGGAACGCAAGGAGTTCGACAACTTCGGAAATCCTTCAAAGCCGAACGGGTCCTCGTCCAAATCCAACTCCAACAACAACAACAACAACCATCAGTCTTCTTCCAACTCCAACAACTCAAACAACAAGAAGAGTAAGAAGGGGGGGAAGAAGAACGGCAACGATAAGTCTTCCAACAATAACAACAACACTAACGACATTGCATCCAAGCTCGGAAAAGACGGGAAGCTATTGCCTGAGAACGTCAAAGGCAAATCGATGCAGGACTTTGTCTCTTGTGTGCTTCAAAAGGTCACATGGTCAAGGACTGTCCCAAATCCAATTCCCAATCCTCATCGACCTCTTCTTCTAACAACAAATCCAACAACTCCAACAGTAAGAAAACAACGAAAGCACACATGACCAAGGCAAGCACGTCTGACACCAATGCCGAAGACAACATGGCGACGGAGTCGAAAAAATGAGCTACAACCTCGGAAATGCATGAGTTGAGGATTGTGTTAGCCTCTCTCACGTGCTGTTCTTGAACGCCCTTTCTTCTAATTCTGCTATTTCTCGCGTATCTTCTACTTCTGAAACTTCGAAAACTTCGCTTATACTTAATCTGTCTTGTTCTCTTATTTCCGAACTTCCTCTTGTTACACTTTTAGATTGTGGTTCTTCAGACTGCTTTATTGAATCACGAATTGTGCAGAAATATTCTTTGCCTACTAATTCAGTTCCTGCTATTCTGTTGAAATTATTTGACGGTTCTACTAACTCTGTCATTACTCAGACTACGACAATTCCGATCCAATTTCCGACCGGCAAACTTCAGAACGTCACCTTCTATGTGACAACATTGGACAGCAGTTGCTCCGCAGTACTTGGCTTCAACTGGCTCACCCGCTACAATCCATTGATTGACTGGGTATTGGGCAGTATAACCTTCAAGTCTACAAAATCGACTACCGTTCCAGCACCTCAGGCCTCAACCGCTGCTTCACAGTCCAGCACCCCGCTTCCTAGCAATCCATCACCATCTCCGAAGTTGGAGGCTCCACGGATAGCCCTAGTGAATGCAGAAGCATTTGTTTGCACCTGCAAACTAGAAGGTTTGCAGGCCTTTCAACTCAACCTCGCGGATCTCAACAAATACGCTTGAGGCTCCACTACAGTTGACTCTTCAGACAACCTGGATAGCATTAAACAGCATGTTCCAGAATTATATCATGACTTCGCTGATGTCTTTAGTAAACAGCGTGGTAATTCTTTAGCTCCCCATAGACCCTACGATCTCAAGATCAACCTTGAGGACGGCACTTCGCCCCCTCTTGGTCCCATTTACTCCCTCTCAGTATCCAAACTCCAATCACTACGAGACTTCATTGACAAACACCTCAACATGGGTTTCATTCGACCCTCAGGATCATCACACGGTGCACCAGTACTATTCGTACGCAAGAAGGACGGCTCTCTGCGGCTCTGTGTAGACTTTTGCGGTCTAAACAGAATCACGAATAGGGAATGGCATGGGTCACCCACGGGTCAAATGTGGGTGACCCGCACCCGACCCATGGGAAACCCGAACCCGTCAACCCATGGGTTTTTTCCCACAGGTTGACGGGTCTCGGGTGCGTGCTGCACCCACACGCAATACGTCGCGTACACGGCGGTGCGTACGTTGTGTTCGTCATGGCGCATGCGCATACGTCGTGTACGTCACGTTCGTCATGGCGCGTGCGCATACGTCACGTACATTGCGTATGTGGCGGCGCTGCACGTAACAGGTGTTGCGTACGTCGTGGCGCATGCACATACGTCGTGTACATCACGTTCGTGGCGTTGCGTGCACGTACAGCGTGTTTGTCGCGTTTGTGTTGGCACGTGCACGTATGCGTTCATCGCGTTCGTGTTGGAGTTGACGCCCCGGGTTGGGCCCGGGTCATGGGTGCCCGTGGCTTGACCCGCACCCACACCCAAGGACACCCGACCTGGTGACCCATGCGGGTTGGCCTGACCCATGCATTTCCCTAATCATGAAGAAGGACCGTTATCCACTTCTCCTTATTTCTGACCTCTTAGATGCCCCCAAGAAGGCTCGTATATACACTAAAATCGACCTCAGACACGCCTATCACCTCGTTCGAATTGCAGAAGGGGACGAATGGAAGACAGCCTTTAGGACACGTTATGGATCCTTTGAGTGGCTTGTCATGCCTTTCGGACTTTCTAATGCCCCTGCTGCATTTCAGCGCTTCATGAACGACATTTTTGGCGACCTTTTAGACAACTGCAGCATAGTCTATTTGGACGACCTCCTCATCTATTCCAATGATGAATCCTCGCATATCGAACACGTTCGCGAAGTTCTGCGACGATTATGCAAACACAACTTGTACGCTCGAAAAGACAAATGTTCCTTCCACCAAACGTCCATCGAATATCTCGGATATGTCCTATCACCAGAAGGTCTTACGATGGCAGAGGACAAAGTCAAATGCATCACTCAATGACCCAAGCTGCATAAAGTCAAAGACGTCCAATCATTCCTCGGATTTGCGAACTTCTATCAGAGATTCATTTTCAACTATTCCTCTATTACGACTCCTCTTACTCGACTCACTCGCAAAGGTCTGGCTTGGAACTGGAGCAAGGAGTGTAGAGATGCATTTAATAAGCTGAAACTGGCATTCACATCTGCCCCCATTTTAACTCATTGAACTCCTGATTTGCCCTTGATTGTGGAGACAGATGCATCAGATTACGCTTTAACAGCTATACTCTCCCAACACTCCCCAGACGGCGAACTCCATCCTGTCACATTTCATTCCCGAACTTTCACCTCTCCAGAACTCAATTACAACGTTCATGACAAAGAACTGCTCGCAATTTTCGAAGCTTTTCAAAATGGCGTCATTACTTAGAAGGTTCCGGCGACCCTGTCAATGTTGATGAGATTATGAGCAAATACAGTAGGATTGAAGATTTCTTTAGGCAGCTAATTTATTTA
>QLPI01001984.1:0-31432 GCA_003314275.1 Chroogomphus rutilus | reverse complement strand
CAATCGACCTACACGACCTACGGTCACATCGCCGCCAGCTCCTCGGACCAGCGCTTACATACAATCGACCCGCCGTGCGTCGTCCGCGTAAGAGCATATAGTCACGTATATAATTAGCTACACATCCCTTAGCTACAAATCTTTGTACTACGGTAGCTAATTCATCCACCAACCATTATCCCCCATCACAGTAATTAAGATAGAGACTCTTAATTGTCACACACAGAGAGCAACAATGGCCTTTGGGGCTTGTCAATATGGATGCTAAAGATGTGTATATAACAGAGTAACTACTAACCTTTGGGGCTTGTCAATATGGATGCTAAAGACAAGACCCAAAGGTGTGCAATGGTGCGTCGTTATGGGCGCTTATTTTAAGCGCCAGAGAACGCAAATGCAAAACTGAAAAGCACAAAAGAGAAATAAAGATGCAAGTGCAAAACATAAATGCAGGGGAATAAAATCATGACCCAACATTCTGGGTATTGACTAGGCTTAGGCCCCTTGTCTCCTCTTTCCTCTGTAAAGTCCTCCACTCGGGCCAGTACTTTTGGCACTCCCCGAGTACTTTCTCTGTCCCAAATTGGTGGCATGCACGGCAAGTAGGGCACAATGCATGAGTATGTTGAAGCCAAAGCCACTACTTCTGGCCTGCAGGACTTAGCCATATCGTCGGCATAGACTAAGATAATTGTTATCTGGTCCCCCCATCACAATATTTGAGGTAGATAGAAACATCACTCGAAGTGAGGTTCTTGTTGTCAAGCCTTGGTAATGCTGAAGGTGCAGGCAGGGATTGGCCAAGTCCTGCAAGCCAGTAGTAGTGGCTTTGGCATCAACGTACTCATGCATTGCACCTGTAAGGGCAACCTAAGCAGGCGTTCTACCCTAGGGCGGCGCACTGGCAAAGGGGGATCCAAAGATTTAGTATGGTACCTAATACATGGGGACTAGCCTACCTGGCAAAGGGGGATCCAAAGAGAAAACTCTAGGGAACCCTTTGCCCACTGACTACTGTATATAAGCACCATCGCTATGGCACTCCACGCTCTACTGGGCATCACCCTCCGTACCGACCGGGAAGTTCCGCCAGGGCCTCGACACTGAGTACGAATGACAAAAGGGGAGCCAAGGGTTATAGTTGGTGCTTCTGGAGGGTACTTGCCAACAGGGATGATGGTTCGGTGCGTGGTGTGTTCGGTACTGCCATGAGTGGGTCGAACGGATCTCGGTCGGCGGGTGTGGAATACGGGTGGGTCGACATTGGTTGGGATTCATGATTGGGGGTTCCCCCTGACATCACCCCCCTTCTAGAATGCAGCGTCCCCGACGCATTGATCCCCACGGGCAGGACTGGCATGCGGGATCTGAAGGCGGACGTGTCCAAGGCGCGGATTTGGCGTGGGGCACCTGGGTGCAGGCGGTAGAAGTCGGCAACAAGGTCGGGGGCTCGGACATTGTCTTTGTTCTCTCATGAATTTGTAGGGTGCAAACTTGCATCTCACCCCTGAGAGACCAACCTCAATATATTGTAATTATATATCGATTTTAGTATCACTCTGTGCGCTTTTGAATTCTGAATTTTCCTCTCATTTATTTGTATTTTTACCCTCAATATTGAGGGAGTTATTCATTCTTTCCTATGTATGCTACTTACGGGCGCTTGTCCACGCACGACACGACATGCGTGGCCAGCTCCCTGGATTGGGACCGGCAGCCTGGCTCAAACCTTCGATAGGGTCAAGGGCCGGTTGCAGGGTATATGCGGGTAAAACACAACCCACGCATGCCTCCCTCCTCAGTTGTTGACTACACTGAGGAGGTGAGTTGTATAATATTATGTACAGAGCCTCTGGGCTAATTTTCTTTCTTTTCTTTTGTAAGATAAATTAAATAGGTATATTTTCCGAATATACACTCAGTTGTTGACTACACTGAGGAGATAAATTAAATAGACTGCCATAAAATTCTTCTATCCTACTGTCAATTTGCTCATAATCTCATCAAGGTTATGGGCCCCGCAGACCAAACAGAGAAAGTCCCATTGACATGGGGAGACTAGCCACAGATGGATCAAACTGGTCCCTGTGGAGAGCTCAACTCATGAGTTATTTCGAGTCCAAAAATCTATTGAAACATATAGAAGGCAAAGCCGACCGACCACCAGATCCTCCCACTTTTCCCAAGGCACATGTCCTCACAGATGATGAGGAGGCCAAGGTAGAGAAGGCTGAGGAGAGACTTGAAAAGTGGCTGGCCAGAGAGGGGCTTGTCAAGACTCAAATATTGGCATCTGTGTCAGAGTCACTAGCTTTAATGCTAGAAAAGAAAAAGAATGCAAAGGAGATCTGGGATACTCTGGTAACTGAGATGACGAAGAAACCAAAGATGGTTGTCACCATATCACAGGCTAGAGATAAATTCACCTGTGATGCGTGTATTAAAGCTAAGATTACACGCAAACCGCTCCCAAATGAATCAAGTGAGCACTCAAAGAAAATCGGCGATAAAATATTTTCCGATGTATGGGGACCGGCGAGACATATCACTATCGATAAAAAGTCTTACTACGTTTCATTCACGGACGATCACTCAAGGGAATCAGTGCTCTATCTAATGAGTACTAAAGATCAAGTCTTCGCCAAATACAAGTTGTATGAGGCAATTGTAAGGGCAACCCTCTTACAGCCCCGAGGTATATCTCGGAGGCGAGCTAAGCAGGGGGAATCCAAAGTTATTTAATTATCTACTACCTAAATACATGCGGAGTCCTCACCTAAGCAGGGGGAATCTAAAGAGGAAAGTCTAAGGATCCCGCTGCTGGTGAGCCCCTTTTATACCCTTTATATGGGTGGTCTGTGCACTAGCTTACAAATCAATACATCGGAGTTTGTAGAGCCAATCTCCTGGTACTAAGTCCGAGGTTCGGGTATTTGCTCTGAGTTCTAGTCATCATGTGTTAAGACCTCTTCTGTCTCTACTCGGTGGTTTCTGGGCCTCTTAGCCTCGGAGTTGATCGGAGTTCGAAGTAGGACTTCGGACCTGTATTAGGCTTCGGAGCTGATCGGAGTTTGAAATGGGGCCTCGGAGTTGGATTGGAGTTTAAAGAGGGTCGTCCCCTGACAGCAATGATGCTTCGGCAGAGGAATGCGTGCATCAAAACACTTCTCTCAGATCGAGGGGGTGAATATACAAGTGCTGAATTCAATAATTACCTAGACAAGCAAGGTACTCGACACCGATATACTGTTCATGACACCCCAGAACAGAATGGAGTTGCCGAGCACCTAAACCGCACATTGGTCGAAAAGACCCGTGCAATGCTTCTGGATTCTAATCTCCCTAAGTCATTATGGGGATATGCTATTCAGCATGCCAACTACCTTAAAAACCGCATGCATACACGAGCTCTACCGGACAAGACGCCCTATGAGATGATCCACCATCAAAAACCGAACTTACAAGATGCTCACAAATGGGGGACGGACGTCTATGTTAAAATCAGACAAGATGATAAATTACTATCTAGAGCCAAGAAAGCTAAGTGGATCGGTCACTCTGCTCAAAGCGACGGCCATTGTATATACTGGCCGGACAGTCGACGGGTATCTGTGGAGTGGAATATTATATTTGAGGCACCAAAATTACCCTCAATCACTCCTATTTTACCTACAGATGATCGCACAATTATTGGGCCAAAGACCATCAAATATAAGCCAATACCACCCGCACTGGCACCTATTCAGGCGCCAGTACTGTCACATGACCTACAGCCGGGTGAGAGCCGCATCGAAGAAATAGTCGAGCACACACCAGAGAGAGACTTGGAAAATATACAACCGAGTCAAATAGATGTGAGCAGACCTAAGGAAGCTCCTCCACTCAGAAGAAGTAAGAGAATCCGTTTATTACAAGAAAGAGCTTCAAGAGCCGGCTCTGGTGATAAATCTCAAGCTGGAGAAGCCGCACATATAAATCTAACCACCCTTGCTTGCAAAGACATTGAGGATAATGTACTCAATGGTATCGCACATAATTCTGATTTTTATATTCAGAGGAACAAGGGCGAGAGAGATGTATGCGACTACCTAGCAATAAGCGCCGAACCAATAAATGCCGATGAAGATGATTTTGCATATCTATCAAATGATTTGCAATTGCCTATAATGACTAAAGATGCCCTTAGTAATCCTACATGGAAGACAGCCATGGACACTGAGATCCGATCGCAAATCGACAAAGAAACCTGGGAACTCACTAAACCCCCTCCGGGTGTGAATATAGTCGGTAGCAAGTGGACTCATGTGATGAAACACAATCAGAAGGGTGATGTAGTACATGCAAAATCAAGACTCGTTGCTCAAGGCTTCACACAAACTTTTGGAGTCGATTACGATGAGACTTATGCACCAGTTGTTCGCATGACATCTTTGTGCACTATATGTGCAATAGCGGCTAGAAATAATTGGCCCATACATCAAATGGACGTAGACGTTGCATATCTAAATGCACCGCTCGAGGAACCTATCTATATGCGCAAGCCACCTGGATATTTTGAGGAACAATATGAAAACGTATTATTGCTGAAGAAATGCATATACGGGCTCAAGCAATTGGGCAGAGAATGGTATAAGTGTTTATCGAATGCCCTTTATTCTATTGGATTTACAAAATCAGCCTCAGATGCTGCAGTATTCTATAGACATCGGGCAAACGACTATGCCATCATTGGAGCTGCCGTAGATGATCTCACCATCACAGCTACAGATGACTCTATATTGCAGGGCATCAAGGAAGATCTCGAAGCCATCTTTAAGATGAAAGATCTTGGAGAAATTCACTGGCTTCTTAACCTGAAGATCGAATGGGATAAATCAGCCGGAACAATCAGCTTCTCCCAAGAAGCATATATTGACAAGATACTCGATCAATTTAACCTACAATGCCAAAACGCATACTACTCCATTAGATCCTACTTCTAAATTATCTAAAGAACAATGCCCAACTACTGAAGCCGACAAGAAAAGCATGGAAAAGATCCCTTACCGACAGGCGATAGGTTCACTCATGTGGGCAGCAGTAGCTACCCGTCCGGATATTTCATTCACTGTCTCTCTATTATCACAGTTTCTAGAGAACCCAGGCATTGCTCATTGGAATGCAGTTAAAAGAGTATTTAAGTACTTAAAAGGCACGAAAGATAAGAAGCTAGTCTTAGGGAAGAGTCGAGACGGCCTAGTAGGATACTCAGATGCTGACTGGGCTTCACAAGACCACCGACACTCTATATTGGCCTATATATTCCAAATCGACTCTGGGAGTATCTCATGGAGCTGCCAGAAGCAGACAATAGTGGCACTCTCATCTACCGAAGCAGAGTTTATTGCTATGACTCATGCCACAAAAGAAGCCATTTGGCTCAAGAACTTCATAACCGAAGTTTTCCAGCCCATTAAAAATCCTATAAAAATATACGCTGACAACCAATCAGCTATTACTATAGCTTACGGTAATCAGCAGCACTTGAGGACCAAACACTTTGACATAAGACTCTATTTCATCCGAGATACGATTGAGGGGAAGAAGATTACAATCAAATACCTCCCAACCGATCAAATGCTCGCAGACATCCTCACAAAGGGTTTACCAGGACCCAGAGTGAAGATTCTCACCGAAAAGCTCGGCATATATTGAGCTTGAGGGGGCATGTAGGGTGAAAACTTGCATCTCACCCCTGAGAGACCAACCTCAATATATTGTAATTATATATCTATTTTAGTATCACTCTGTGCGCTTTTGAATTCTGAATTTTCCTCTCATTTATTTGTATTTTTACCCTCAATATTGAGGGAGTTATTCATTCTTTCCTATGTACGCTACTTACGGGCACTTGTCCACGCATGACGCGACATGCGTGGCCGGCTCCCTGGATTGGGACCGGCAGCCTGGCTCAAACCTTCGATAGGGTCAAGGGCCAGTTGCAGGGTATATGCGGGTGAAACACAACCCATGCATGCCTCCCTCCTCAGTTGTTGACTACACTGAGGAGGTGAGTTGTGGAGAAAAGAATAAGGTATAGAGACCATGTCGATGTATTGTCCAAAGCGATCTAGAATAGAACAATAAGATGTAAACGAGAATAAACCAATGAGATATGACTGATAATAAACGAGTAGGAGTGTGAGGGAAAATAGCACAATAAAGGGTGACTGAATATAAAACAATAGGGCCACAACTGAATGATAATGAATAGTGAATGTCCTGAGGGTAAATGGGCAAAGGGAAGGATGGGGAATAAAAGAATAATAAAGAATAGGAGGGATGGGGTAGGGAGAGTGAACCAAATAATGAACCGAATGTACCAAGCCGAGACCATGTACTAGTGAGGAATGACTTATCACTGGCATGTGGGATTAACGATAAGTGTGGTTTGGTCGGTACTACAGAGTGAACTGGAGCTCAGTATTGTGGGCTTGACAATATCCCTGATTGTATGGATCCATAGCATGGCACCAAGTTATCCAGTAGCCTTCCACAAGTCAAAGAGTAAATCAGAGCAAAGACCATCATGGAGATGGAACACGCCAAGTTGTTGTAAAATCTTGAAATGCTTGCAAATAAGACTATTCTTGTATTGCATAAGATACCGAGCCCAAATGGGTGGTAATGACAGGCCATCAATAGATGATGACTGAAGTCAGACTGCAAAAAGATGATCCTGTTTCTTATCCCACACAGAATTTGTATCATGCCAGACATACTTATCCTGGCCAAGAAAATATGTGTATAAAATTTCACATGGACAGTCCTTATTCATATGAAGGCATAAAAAAAGGTCAGTGTCATAATATCTTACATGGAATATGAATAACACACACATTGGACTTTGAGGAGGAAATTATAATGGTCCCTGGCCCTTAATTGTTTATGGTATACTTTGGTTGAGTTAGCAATGAAAATAAAATGTTTTATAAATTAAAACATACAAGAATTGGCACCCAGATTGTTATAGCTGTGTGGTGGCTGTTGGACAAGCCAGTCGAAAATCTCATATTGGATTGCTGCTGTGATCTCCTCATGGATCACTTTGCGGGCAGCTCCAGTACATTTGCAATTGTTCAAGCATGACTCTCGTGTTTCAGGATTACTGAGGTGTGCTTGTTTCATTTCTGAAGCCTTTGCAAGCACTTTGTCAATTCAAAATTGCGTGTTCTTATCTTTGATGCTGGTCTCAGTTTGCATAACTTTAACCAAATCATATGCACCAGAGCAAGCGACCCACAGGTGAGACTTGATGGCTTGAACAGTTGCCCGTTACCTGGACCTCACATGGCACACCGGGATAGAATAGAATCATAAGGGTTGTGAGAGATAAGAAAAAAATAAACAAACCAGAAATAAGGCTTCATAACCAGTATCACTCTCCTTTTGCTCATCAGTTCCACCAGCTTTGCAGTGATAACAGAATAGATTCCCTTTTAGACCAATATGGGAACAAGTCTCTGATTGCTGAGGATTGTCAACTGGGAGAATATGAGGAATAATGCGAAATATGATTTCATCCATGAGAGAACAATCAAATGCGGTGTGCCAATAATCAGGTCCTCTGATAATAATCAAAACTTAATTTGATTCACTAAAGATAACTTCTGACTGCACTCACATGTCTTTGGCCATGGCATGAAGTTGCTCAGATGATGAGGCATGTGGTAATGTTGAACTGAAGTGCACGAAGTATTCTTGCTGCAGTTTTCAATGGGGCAGACTCACATTAGCTATCAGGGGACGACCCTCTTTAAACTCCGATACAACTCCGAAGTCCTACTTTGAACTCCGACCAACTCCGAGGCTAAGAGGCCCAGAAACCACCGAGTGGAGACAGAAAAGGTCTTAACACATGATGACTAGAACTCGGAACAAATACCCGAGCCTCGGACTTAGTACCAGGAGATTGGCTCTACAAACTCCGATGTATTGATTTGTAAGCTAGTGCACAGACCACCCATATAAAGGGTATAAAAGGGGCTCACCAGCAGTGGGATCCTTAGACTTTCCTCTTTGGATTCCCCCTGCTTAGGTGAGGACTCCAATGTATTTAGGTAGTAGATAATTAAATAACTTTGGATTCCCCCTGCTTAGCTCGCCTCCGAGATATACCTCGGGGCTGTAAGAGGGTTGCCCTTAAATTAGCTAGATATACATTTCTGTTAGGGTTATATTGCTTGCTGTGATTGCCTGAAACATCATTCCTCCAAGACATAAGTCGAATTGTGAATGGAGGGCGGCCATTTGCAATTTTATGGACTCGATGTGGCTCACTTGTTGCCCATGCAGGGGATGAATTTGAACAGCAATAATATCAATAACAACCAAAATGAAAGAACTTCTTAGATTTAATCATGAGCATAATTGATTTTGTATCCCTCTTGTACCAATTATAGCAGGTTTTTCAATAGATTAGCTGCCTTGATATAGATAATATGATTGTCATCAATCATAAATAGCCCAGACTGCATTAAAATACAATTAAGAACTGAATTTAACAAATGAGGATTTCACACATACCACATCATAGTAATGCACGCTGTAACACTCAACCATTTCAACCCCACCTATTTTCCCATACCTCATTGGAATGACAAACTGTCCATCCTTCAGATGGGCAAGTTCTTTGGTATAAAAGTGGCAATGAGAAGCAGCTTCCTAGTTTGCCCACATCGGTGAAAGATCATCAATGTCTGAGTCATCAATCCACTTGCCAGCCTGCCAGAATTCAGACACATGTTTTCTTGAAAGGTCAGGATAGACTTCAAGAAACTTTTGGACCAGAGGATTTGCAAAGTCCTGCTTAAGAAAACTCAAAATCAATATTGTTTTATACAGGTATAGACTTACAAGCTTGAACAGATTTGCTGGACTATTGAAAAAAAGCTCATTTCCAAGACATGATGTCAGTCTTGATATTGATATCTTTTGTTAACTCAGCCTGCTTTTTCTGAAGTACTGAAATGTGGGAACATGTTTTGCATCACACTCGTTGAGCACCCAGATGAAAGCTTTCATGTGATCATCAGACAGTTGCAAGCAAGGTAGATTATCAAACAAACCAAGCATAAACATCTACCAACAGCATGATATGAGTAAATTGAAATTCTAATTAATGTCACTCACCACTTTTGATCCATGTGGATACCATTCTTCATCAGTATCCTCATCCATTGATGTTTTGTTTGCCTCATCAATATCATTCTCATCCTCCAAACCTGAAACCAAATCAGACATGGGCATCAATAAATACCACAACTGCCCAATTCAAATCTAGTGAAGTCTTACACATTGTGTGTAATTGTGCCACAATGTCTGCAACAGTTGGATCTCCCATACCTGCATCATCCATGCCAATTGCAGAGCAGGACTCTCCACCAAGGATTGTATGACCATGACCTTCTAAATCATCTATCTGTTGCTTTAGCTGATCTTGAATACAATCAATTGGCTCATCTCCAGCTGAAAAGATAATCTGCTTGCCATTGAAGTCAAAATATGCATTTTCATGTTTGTCAACCATGATATCATCAAAACAGTTGCCAGAATCTGGCAAGTCTTCTGGCTCACTGTCTGAGTCATTGAATCAAGTTGCCAATGATAATTGTGCAGATATGTCATGGTATGTATCTGCTTGGCCAGTCAAAGTTGTGGCTACCTGACTCTCAGATGGGTCTTGAGCACTTTTTATCAGAGCTTCGATGGCATCTTTATGATTTTTTCTGGTGAGATGCACTCATTTACTGTTACCTTGGATGATCACTGGACATCATAACAAACTTGAGCATGGCAAGCATTTCATGCGACTGTTCCCAAGATCCTCAAACAAATCTAATACCAAACATGGAGATTATTTAATTACTTTTATCTTAAATATTATCAGCCTCACCATCAGTTTCCTGCTTTTTCTGTGTATGAGGCAGGACTGGGTCTGACCCACACAACTCAGTTTTTAGGCTCAGCTTGATCACATGTCATAACAATGTTCAAACATTTTTCTTCTACCTGCTACTATGGTCATTCATTGCTGGATTTTCAGTTCTATCCACTTCAGCAATGCCACTCCTTGACTTTAGTGATATACCATCAAGTGACCCACCCGAGCCTGAAATGTACCCATTTGTATGTGGCTCTCTCTCATCCACTTCACAGTAATGCTCAACAACCCGGTCAAATTCACCTTTGGCAAATGGGTTTATACCTCCTCCACTCTCTGGACATAAACAAGGCTCTGCTTCACAAGATCTTTCCCAATATGCAACCAATATAGGGAGTCGAGTAAGAGTAAAGGTAGCCGACAATCAGGAACTTGCAAGTTTGGCACAGGTATAAGCTGTTACATTTCATAGATGTGTCAAATGTCTGACATTCATCTAGCTTACTGATGGGGAGCATACCATCTATGTTGCAGCTAAATTATTCAAGATCCAAGAGCATCTGAACATGCTACAGCCAGCTGAAGCTATGTACGTGATCCAAAAATCATTGATTGTATGTCCATTTTAGCCTACATTTTGCATTTGCTAAGCTGACCATGAAAAGCACCACATTGACTGATATACTTTTAGCTTTCTGCTCAGCCCAACATTACATGCTTATGTTGCCAAAGGCCTGGTAACAAATTTAGTAATGGTCAGTCAATTTTTATTTCAGTTATTCATCTTCTCATTACTTGAGCATTATGCAATAGACCTTGCTTGAGAGGAATCCAAACTCAGGTTGGCTGGTTGATGCAGAAACTTCAAAGGCCAAAATGGATGCAATCAAACATCGTGTACAAACCAAACTGACAGAGCATTATAATCAGATCAAGGGAGTGGTATGTGTATTCTAATTACACTAATTCACATTTGATCAATGTACGTAACAGCTACTCACTTCTTTGGGGAAGCCAGCAGTGGGTGAGACAGAGAAAACAGACACAAAGATTATAGCACCTCATGTAGATGCAATGACTATTGTTGTTCTTTGCACAGTTGTCATTGCTATCTATAAACCTGTCAAACTTCTGTTACCATCCAGATGTGTTCTTGAATAGCTTTCTTGGCGTGTTGCCTTTACTTACACCTCTGAAAACATGCAAACAATTTGCTGGTTAGAGGGAGGTACTCATGTCTAGTGGAAACTCCAAGCTTAAATCAGCTTCATATTGGCCCAATGTTGACAAGGCACTTGATAGTGCTCATAAACAGTTTCCTAGTGATACAGCAAAGAGGTCCAAGTAAGTTCATCTACTTGGCCATGTTTTCTTGTGCTCATTGGATGGCAACTAGGATTTTTGAAAAAATTCTCAACAATGACCGGTGTTTGTATGGTCAGACAGATATTGATTTGCTGCATGATGTCTTGCCCACAGCAACTCAGACAGAGACTGATCAACACATATGGGAGGAAGCAGGAAGCAGTCGCAGTCACAGTTTTTGTGTTATCAGATGATGGCATGGATGATGAGGAATAGTAAAAGGAGGACAGTAATGAGTATATTTTGGATCTTTTATTGGCTTGTCATGATATAATATTACATTTCAATATGCTTTGGTAATAGGATGGTTTGGATTATCTGAACATTCAATTGAAGATGAAAAAACTGCTGGGTAGTCGCAAGAATTACCAGAAAAACTCATTATACTACCTTGACAAAAGTCTGACACAAGATTGTCTCAAGGAAAAATTTACCTGGATATTAGACTAACAATACCTTGGGTGTTCAGCTCAAATTAATCTTACAGCTCAAGGTTTTTTCAAGGTTGGCATGAATCAAGGCTTATTTAATAACGTCTAAGTACCTTGAAAAAACCTTGAAAAAATCTTTGCCAAGATTGAATTCAGGTCGCGGATCTATCCGTTCGGCAAGCTTAATTTCAGCTTGTGCCAGAACCGTGATGTATGCAACACCTAGGAGTCTTAGAGACGAATTCAAGGCACCATAAGAAAAAATTCGTTGCCGCATACCAGTGAACAGAAGAAATATATGGATTCAGATTACATGCATTTTTTTCGCAGTTACAAATCATAGGCATGCACGCAGACTTCATTCGGGACTAATCGGTAGAGAGACCTGTCAGTCACGTGCAATTGGGCACCCTCGTGCTCCCGGCGGGCTACAATAACTATCGAAATTGTTATATATTACATCGGGCCTTCCCCTCATCAAGCACGGTGGATCCGCCATATCGCCGCTTCCCAACAATTGTTATACTCGAGTGACATCCGCGGATGTTTCGACAGCTCCATGTTCTGTTGTGCCCATACTTGTGCCCACACTTGTGCGGCAGTCCTTTTCATGGACGGGTCCAGACATTCCACCATATGCTTGACCACGTTATCCTTCCTAACAAAGAACCTACGCTGTTGCGTGACACGGCATCCACGGATCGGACAGAACACTCTGTATTTCCTGGCAACCTCCACCTTTGCCTCAGTCGTTAACATGCGGGATTTCCCCATCTGGAGTCTCCCAAGGTCAATTCTGAACACCTCGGTCATGACGTGGGTTGTAATCCAGTGGCGGGCACCGGCAATCTTGCATGAGAAATGTTGGTCGCACACCAACCCGTCTTCTGCTATGTACCGACACCTACCTTGTGGTGTCCGGTATATGTCACTTGCTACAGTGATGTGGACGGGTGGTTGGAGACCTGGATGTGAAACTTCAGGACCTGTCTCGTATTGAACCTCCTCGCCCCAGTTCTGGGCATTCACGAGGTCATTGGTGACCTCCAGCTGCGCCAGATGATTTGTTTCGGCAGATGGCACCGCCGTCAGTAGATGGGCGTTTCCATCTCCGTAATATGAATTGTTTTCGGTGTAGCTGGTGGCCGAGCCATATGATCTGTCCCCTCGTGTTAGTCAAAACTTTCACCGTTATGACCCCAAAATGACTCACTGGCTCGGAACACGAGCTACGATGTTGTTATTCCATCGGTCTATCTCCGTATCAGATGGCGAATGGATGTTCACATCATAGACCGGCTGTTGATTCCATGTGTACTCCGGGATGGTCTGAGCTGTTGGAACCCATACACTAGCAATCGAATGTGTGCATGTCACAACATTCTTCACCAGGGAATGACTTACGATGAATGACTGCTGGAGCCTGACAAAGAGGGCATATCTTGTGATTGGTCACCAAAGTATTGAACTACACTCGCAGGAAGAACGTAAGCATCTGTTGAACATTCTTAGCTGGTATTGTTGGGTGCAAACTTGCATCTCACCCCTGAGAGACCAATCTCAATATATTGTATTTATATATCGATTTTGGTATCATTCTGTGCGCTTTTGAATTCTTAATTTTTCTCACTTTTATTTGTATTTCTACCCTCAATATTGAGGGAGTTATTCATGTTTTACTATGTACGATACTTACGGGCGCTTGTCCACGCACGACGCGACTAGCATGGCCAGCTCCCTGGATTTGGAACCGGCAGCCTGGCTCAAACCTTCGATAGGGTCAAGGGCCGGTTGCAGGGTATATGCGGGTGAAACACAACCCGCGCATGCCTCCCTCCTCAGTTGTTGACTACACTGAGGAGGTGAGTTATATAATATATTGTACAAGCCTTTGAGGCTAATTTCTTTATTCTTTTTGTAAGATAAAATAAAATAGGTATATTTTCCGAATATACAACTAGTTGTTGACTACACTGAGGAGATAAAATAAAATAGACTGCCTACAAATTCTTCAAACCTACTGTAATTTGCTCATAATCTCATCAGGTATTTCATCATACTTATCCTTGATGGTGCTTGGGAATTGGACAAATATGGTTGCTGGCTCCAATTCGGCTCTGGTATGTTTCTTGAGAAATCTAGTAGGCAAGCATGGAATCACTTATTACCGTAATAGGAGACTCCATTGTCATCATGAGGATATTGTGGAGGCATATACCCATAGGATGTTTGTCCCGTGTACAATGACCTGTGAAACCATTGGTAAATCACTATGCATCTGATTTCAGAAGTCGGAGAATATACTCACTCGCTCTCATGCATTTGCTTACCCTGGCTACCCGGAAATACACCTGTAAATGCAGATTCAGGCAGTGCGTTCCGAACTTGTGGCGCCGCATCATGATGAAACATATGGGTGGCCGAGTAAGATGATGCAGATGGAACCGAATGGAATGCAGAGCCTCTTGCATATTGTGTCCTGTGGTGTCAACCATAGCTACTATGGATTCAATGTCCGGAATAAGAAGACTCTACACTTACAGACCAGTGCCCATCTGATCCTGATTGTCCAAGGATAACTCTTCCTCCCAGCCTTCTGACATTCCGTTCACGTATTGGGAAGGTGCATTGATGCCAGAGGAACTGGCAGGAGGAATATACATGGCGGATGATGGTGGTTGTGGCAGCTGGCGGAGCAAGGTCAACGAAGCTTCACATTGTGTCCTGGGTCGCCGACAATAGTCAAGTTAGCATGTTATACAATATGTCATGTGATGAGACTATGCACTCACGTGCCCTCGTACATCCGATCGTGACTATCAGAGAAGAATTCTTCCATGAACGCTGGGGATACCTCGTTTCCGCATTGGTGGACTGCATGAGCATCATGAGAACTTAGAGGATACATGTGCGTATTTGATGAATGCAGACCAGAGGCTGAGCCCAAATGTTCGGCATGGTTTATGCTACCGCACCGACAATAGTCAAGTTGCTATACGCAATGTAGATGGAGTAAACAAACTCACTTGCTCTCATAAACGTCCTGAAGCTGGTCCGAAGGTAAGTCGCAATGGTTCAAGGAAAGGTCACTATCAGAGATCGATCATGAAATTAAACTAAGTTGATTTCAATCAGCTACTCACTTGGAACCAGAACCCAAACTGTCCATGACGAGGTAAAACACAAAAGATTCACAAGGTACTTGAGGGAGGCGAGTGGCGAGGAAGGGCTAGCGGCGACAGAGAAATCTGGCTTTGCTTGTGAATATATAGAAAGCACCCTGCGTGCCCTTCTTTAAGGCTTCGTGTTGGCCTGCCACTCTAAAAATACATCGATTCTTCAACGTGTTTAAGCCTCGTGTTTCTTCCATATCAGTTCAATGCTTTGCGGCGAATTCCGTGTATGAATAACTGCCTCGTGGAGTGGAAGCTCGTCGAGAGTTCTTAAATACCAAATGAATGTAACAATGGAAGTCAAGCTACATTTGAAGATGATGATCCACCAACCAAACTCCTTTGCTTGATCTCAGAAGCGGATAAGGCCCCTGTGTCTAATGATACGCATGGTGAATGGAATGTCTTCGATGTGCGTGGCAGTCGGTCTTTGGTATCATGATGACCTTGGTACTGATTTCCCCAGGAAAGGATGCACAGTATGTCTGCGTTTCGATGGTATTTCGATATTTAATTTGCCAACAACTTTCCCACCTTGCAATAACGCACAATGTTTTCGAAGTTTCGTACACACGCGGGGCGCTATCACGCGACATTAGGCTATGCGGTGCAGTTCCATGTTCCGTTTGTTATTGATAATCGCTATCAGTATCGAGTCCATTGTTGTTCCCAGCTGTCATAAATACGTTGTAGTGACAGACACGCAGCGGATAATGAAAACGCAAGGCGTATATGAAATAAAGCATGAGGTATGGTACTGTGGTCTGCTCATCATACCATATTACCTGTATGATGAATCTCATTCATCATCCATAGCTTGGAGCCTCTGTTTCACCCACCAGTACATTGTAAGTGCAACTAACACAGTGTAAGTTCCAATACAAAGACTAGGGAACAGTGGCCATCTGGTCATCCTTATATATATATATCATGTTCGAGATGCAAAAGATCAAAAGGGGATAATGAAAGGATAATATATATCCACTGAAATGGTCACCACTGTCACTAGCAGTTTGAGTGATATCTCATCTCCCCTGAACTCAAAGCACCTAAGAGTCCAAGGCAAAATGCCAATTCATGTTCCTGTTCTCACCGGAGAGACTTGGTAAGGAGATTGGCAAAGATATCTTTAGTCTCTATTTCATTTACAGCAAGTGTGCTATCCATAATTTTCTCTTTTATATCATGATACTTGATATTGATGTGTTTTATTCTTTTATATAATGCATGATTCACTGCAATTGAATGTGCTCCAATGGAATCATTGGTCAACTGTAAAGTACAAGTAACTGTCCAGTATAAGAATGTGTGTATTAAGGATGACATTGAGCAAAGGTTCTTGCTGAAGTTTGGCAAAGTTGTAACCTTGTTGATGTTCAGTATAGAGCTTGGATTGGGTTATGTGCCATGCTTCAAACATTGGGTGTCCCTAACTTTGGATGGTGAGGTTTGTACAGGTGAGCAGATATCTTAGTTGATTTTCTGACTGCCCAGAAACTAATCTACATTCATGTATCAATACCAACCAATATTTCAAATGAGATCCTATTTTCAAATTTTTTTGGAACCCAAGAAGTGTGACAAAACTTTGGTGTGGACCAAGTCAAGTCAAGTTCTCTAACCAGATGCAGTAGGACAATAAAGCACCTGCATGGACTAATTTAATGGAGAGCCCAATTAAGAAATTATACCCTGGAGAATCACATAATCCATTATTGCAAGAGTATCACAATAATGACTAGTATGACCTCAAGTATTGTGTGGATGATTCTACAGATACTAATACAGGTCTTTGTCCAAAGATAATATTTAAGAGGGGTCTTGTCAGGTGTCTCATCAGCTATATATAGAGCTAATAGTTGATGTTAAACTATTAGTTCTATGCTATTTTAGGTTTATTTCCATATCATCTAATGTTTTTCTGATTGAGTTTTTATTCTAATTTGGATGTATTTTAGAAGTAAGGATAGCATGTTACTTCAGTAGCAAAAGCTTAGATTTATTCTTTGCAATAAATTTATTCAATGGGTCTTCATACCTGTTGATGAAGGGTGGTTTCTTGTCTTTAGATAGGTTACCTAAGCATACTTCAGTCCACTTATATGAGTGCTAACTGCACTTGCTAATCATGCAGATTATAATAGGTTGTCAAGTAGATGTACCTGTCAGGCATCAGGAATGCCAATGATACATGGGCCAAATGCTATTGCAATAGTGCTGGCTTCACAATGTTGGTGGGAATTGGCCAAGTCCTGGAGACCAATCTGGGTGGCTTGGCTTCAATGTACTCATGTGTTGCACCCTACTTTCCATGCATGCCACTGATTTTTGACAGCAGAAGTACCTGGAAGGGTGTCAAGGGTAGGGAACAGCATGGGTCACCCACAGGTCAAATGTAGGTGACCCGCACCCGACCCATGGGAAACCCGAACCTGTCAACCCATGGGTTTTTTCCCATGGGTCGATGGGTGTCAGGTGCATGCTGCACCCACACGTGCCATATGCATGTGCAATATATGACACAAACACGCCGTACGCAGGTGTGACATATGACACAAACGTGCTATACACAGGTGCGACGTATGACACAAACGCACCATATGCAGGCGCAATGTACAACACAAACGCACCATACGCAGGTGCAACGTACAACACGAACGCACCGCACGCGTGCGCATAAGGCGCGTTGGTGTCAGCGCGTGCATATATGGCACATTTGTGTCATATGTGTGCATGTATGGCATGGTCATGTTGTTCGTGTGCACATGCATATAACTCGGTTGACCCTCCTAATGTGAGCTCTTGGTGTCATGTGGTATAAACGAAACGTAGTGTCAAGTACACGTACCAAGGTTCCGGTTACTCGGCAGTGCCGACCGAGCAGCCATTCTACATCCATGTACAAGTGTCTACGCCGCATGCATGTCACTTGGTACACCGTTCTCAGCTTGGCCCATCCACCACACCATCTGCCTGTTCCTCGATCCGCTTCACCTTGGGACTTCCTGTCCTTGTTCTATATTCGTGCGCAACCCTTGTTGTATAGTCATGTACTCTCTATTGTCCTGTCCTTGACCCATTCCCTATTATTCTATTGTTTATTGTTTTACCCCGGTTTACATTCCTTGTTTTTACTCATTGTGGACAATAACAGCATGCTCTGCATACCTTGTTGTTCCACATGCCTTATTCCACATGTCACTTCTTAACCTATGTAAGTAGGACATGCATGTACATATTTCCTCATTCTGGGTATCGACTAGGTTTAGGCCCTTCTACCTTCTTCCCCTCTGTTAAAGTCCTCGACTCGGGCCGGCATCACCAGCATCCTCCCGAGTACCTGTCTGTTGCAAATTGGTGGCATGCACGGCAAGTAGGGCACAATGCACGAGTACGTTAAAGCCAATGCCACTACTCTTGGCCTGCAGGACTTGGCCATTGTCCACCCAACAACCCTCGGCAGTACCGAAGTCCATCAGTACCCGAAGCTTGACAGCACGTGCGTGTCATACACATGTACATAGTTGAGGCGACAGGTTGAGCTGGGTCACGGGTGCTCTCGGCTTGACCCACACCCAAACCCAAGGGCACCAGACCCAGTGACCCGTGTGGGTTACCCTAACCCATGCTATTCCCTAGCCAAGGGTGCCGGCCCAAGCAAGGACTTCAAACAGGAGAAGAGGAGATAAGGAGGCTTACCAAATTGATATCCATAATGAGGAAGTATGTACATGCATGTGCTACTTATATAGGTTAAGAAGCAAGATGTGGAATAAGGAATGGAGAACAATAAGGTATGCAGAGCATGTGGGGGCATTGTCCACAATGATCAAGAATAGAATGAAGGAATGTAAACGAGAATTGAACAATGAAAATAGGATAATAGAAATGTGGCCAAGAATAGGATAATAGAAAGTAAATGAAATATAAAACAATAGGGTCATGGCTGAGGATAAAACAAGGACAAAATGTCCTGAGGTAGAATGGGCCCAGGAATTGTCAGGCTCTGGATACTGACTGTCAAGTACACGTACCGAGACCCATCCATTCGGCATTGCTGACTGAGCGACCATCCTATATCCACGACCAAGTGTCCACGCTGCATGCATAACACTTGGAATGCCAGTCTCGGCTCGGCACGTCCACCATCCACACTCCCTATCTTCACCCTTCGGTCCGTCTCCCCTCAGGACCTCCTGTCCTTGTATTATCCCCGGTCACGACTCCACTGTTTTATACTCGGCCACTCCCTATTGTCCTATCCTTGGCTACATCTCTATTATCTTATACCTTATTGTTTTATCCCCGTTTTGCATCCCTTCATTCTAATTTTATTCGTTGTGGACAATAACCACATGCTCTGCATACCTTGTTGTCCCACATTCCTTATTCCACATGTCGCTTCTTAACCTATATAAGTAGGACATGCATGTACATATTTCCTCATTCTGGGTATCGACTAGGCTTAGGCCCTTCTACCTTCTTCTCCTCTGTAAAGTACTTGACTCGGGCCGGCATCATCAGCATCCTCCCGAGTATCTGTCTGTCGCAAAACCAGTGGCACGCATGGCAAGTAGGGTACAATGCACAAGTACGTTGAAGCCAATTCCACTACTCTTGGCCTGAAGGACTTGGCCATAGTCCGCCCGACCTTTCGACAACACCCCTTGGCAGTACCAAAGTCCGTCAGCACCCAAAGCTTGAGAGTATACCCAGAATCACACTACTTTCCGTGCACTACAATATGGTCTTACCAGACACCTTTTTAATGATGACCTTTCTATCTTGTTATTTGGAACAGGGTCTCCCGGTAGCCCTTTCACCCCTCGGCAGTACCGAAGTCCGTCAGTACCCGAAGCTTGACACTGACGAACTTTGGGACTGCCGAAGAGTGCTGCCAAAAGGTCGGGCAGACTATAGCCAAGTCCTGTAGGCCAAGAGTAGTGGCATTGGCTTCAATGTACTTGTTCATTGCGCCCTACTTGCCATGCATGCCACTGATTTGCAACAGACAGGTACTTGGGAGGATGCTGGTGATACTGGCCCGAGTCGAGGACTTAACAGAGGGGAAGAAGGTAGAAGGGCCTAAGCCTAGTCGATACCCAGAATGAGGAAATATGTACATGCATGTCCTACTTATATAGGTTAAGAAGCAACATGTGGAATAAGGAATGTGAGACAACAAGGTATGCAGAGCATGTGGTTATTGTCCACAACAAGTATAATTAGAATGAAGGAGTGTAAAACGGGGATAGAATAATAGAAATGTGGCCAAGGATAGGACAATAGGGAGTGACCGACTATAAAACAATGTAGCCATGGCCGAGGATAATACAAGCACAGGAAGTCCCGAGATGAGGCAGATCGAGGATTAATAGGTGGTTATGATAGGGTTAATAGGTAGTGAGGGGCCAAGAGTAGGCGTGGAATGGGAGTGAGGAATGCGACTGGTATGTGTGCCGAGCCAAAACCAATGCATCGAGTGACTTGTATACGGCTACTAATGGAGTGTCTGGTCGGTATTGCCAAGTTACTGGATCCTTGGTACATATACTTGACAGGAATAAGGAGTAGATGGGTGGTATTAATGGATAATGAACGAGGAATGTGGATGGTGAATGTGCCAAGCCGAGACCAGCTTACCAAGTGATCTGCATGTGGCTTGGTCACCTGCATATGGACATAGACTGATTGCTCAGTAGACAGTGCTGAGTTACCAGATACTCGGTATGTGTACTTGACAGTACCGAGCATTGGTTCACTTGGTAGTGCCAACTGAATGATCAGTCTAATTCCACATTCAAGTGACCAAATCACATACAAGTCACTTAGTATGTTAGTCTCAACTTGGCACATTCATCATCCACATCCCCCATTCCTAACCATCATCTACTCTTCCCTCATTCATTATCCATTAATTCCACCCCATTTATTTCTTATTTCTCAGCCTGTTTTATCTCTGGAAATTTTCTGTTGTTTTATCCTTGGCCAAGACCCTATTGTTTTATATTCGGTCATTTTCTATTATCTTATTCTTAGCCACATTGCTAGTATCTTATTTGACCCGATTTCCATTGTACTATTCTTGTTTACATATCTTTGTTCTATTCTTGATCATTGTGGACAATACCTCTACATGCTCTTCATACCTTATTGTTTTCTCCATGTATTATGCCACCCTGATTCCACATCTTGCTTCTTAACCCATATAAGTAGTGCATGTATGTAGATAGTTCTTTATTCTGAATATCAACTTGGCTCCACCTTCTTGTCTCCCCTTCTCCCATCTGAAGTCCTCTACTTGGGCTGACACTCTCAGCACTCTCCCCAGTATCCCTTCTGTCTTAAATCACTGGCATGCATGGAAAGTAGGGCACAACGCACAAGTACATTGAAGCCAAGCCACCCTGCTTGGTCTACAGGACTTGGCTGATTCCCACTAGCATCGTGAAGTTGATACTATTGCAATAGTACTCGGCCCACACATCATCGGCATTCTCGGTGCCTGACATAGGTGAAATGATTGTTATTTTATATTACAGGACTAGCATCTATCTATATATAAAAACAAACTGTGGTCCTTGTGGGCATGCTGTGTTAGCATTTATATAATCCATTCCCACCCTCAAATGTCATGTGGCTGATTCAATTCCTTCTTCCTCCTACCACCCACCCCACCTAGTACACACCTGTGTACCCCACCTCCAGACACTTGTGGGTCTGTCATGACATATGGTGTGCTGGTGTTGCTATATCATGCATGGTGGAGGAAAGACCTCAGTGTATGCTGGATGCCACAAGTTCATGTTATACACCCACCATATATCAACATTCTTCCTCCCACCATTGCCATGCTCTTAACCACATGCATGACATGGTGACACCAATAGGGAATGGCACAAGTTAGGCCAACCTACCCAGGTCACCAGGTCAGGTGTGGGTCAAGCTGAGAGCACCTGCAACCCATCCCAACCTGGAGTGTCACATGTGCATGTATGACACATACATGCTGTACATGCACACATATGACATGAATGCATCATATATGTATGTGTAGCACAAGCACACATATGACATGAATGCATCATATATGTATGTGTAGCACAAGCACACACACATGCAGGTGCAGCACGCACACGTGTGGGTACAGCACAAACACATGCAGGTGAAGCACACACCTGACACCCATCAATCTTTTGGAAAAACCCATAGGTTGCTGTGTTCAGGTTTCCCATGAATTGGGTGTGGGTCACCCACATTTGACCCATGGGTGACCCATGCCTGTGTACCCACCCAGATCAATGTTTGAGGAATGCTGCATGGAGATTTTAAGAGATGCACATGAAGAGATCCACCTCTTTTGTGAGCTTGGCTGGCTCATGTTAGGCCTCAAGCTTGGCAATCTTCTTCTGTCCATTGTCCATCAACAATCAATGTAGTATGTCTGTGTGTTATACTTTGTCAATCCTCTAAATCCAAGTGACTCAGCTTATCTAAATATCTTTTGCTCTGTTTCCCATCAATCCTCTAACAGTCTATGATTGAACTTATTCCTTCATTCTAGGATGGCAAGGCCACATTTCAACATTCAGTTACAATTTTCATGTGCCTTTGAGTGTACCTCTGGTGAATTATTATTCAGTCAACTGCAGTGTATTCTGAAAACTATGGAATCTAGCCTACACAATGGGATGTACATTTATCATGTGATATAGTTTAACTATGTAACTTTTGACCCAGAAGGTCCAAAAGGTATAAACCATCATTTCTCCACTAGGCAAAACAATTTTACAACATGATTTTAGATATCAGGCAGCCATAAGAGTAGGACAATGGGAGGTATCTTGAGTCTATTTTTCTCAACAGGCCCTGTCAGATGACAAGGGTAGATCAAATGAAAAGGACAGATTGGATGATGAGGATCAATTAGATAGCCATTAATTCACTCAGGTCACAGGTTGATTGCCTACATTGTTTACTGTGTAGTTGTCTCTCTGTAAGGGCAACCTACTTGGGTACTGATTCAGTACCTGCTGGGAGGCCAACAGTAGGACACCACTACAGCCCTGTGACCTACCCAGGGCCTAACCCAGGGACTCAAACCCTAAGTTTACCCACAGACACTATCAGACACTGGTAGGCAGGTCCAGAAGAGAAAGAACTAAGGACACCCTTACCTAAGCAGCAACTGTATAGCTACTGTCACTGTGACATAACAAACCTGTCACAGTTAGCAAGGAAGAGAAAAGAAGACAAAGGAGAAAGGATTTGTCAGCAATAACAAGAGCTTCAATACTGGAGAGCAGAAGAGGGAAATGAGCAATGATACTTGTTGGTGTATTGACCAGCTCAAGACTGAGCTTTAACTAATTACCTAAGAACTATACATATGGTCTGGCAGAGTAGCAGAGTCCAATAACAAGTAATAGAGAAAGGAGTGGAGAAATCATGATATTACCCCCCTTTTTAAGGTCAATGTCCTCATTGATGATGCATCCATTGATCATTGCTTGTCTACTGAGTGATCCAAAGTACCAGGTTAGAGGGGCTAGTACTTGTTTGGTATAAGTGCCTATATTGCTCGTTCATTATCCCTCCCACTTACAGTCTCATCTGACAAAGGTGGTGAGAAGAAGGTAAACAACCCCTGCACTCATCCTAGCCATTTTGCTGGCATGCATGATTGGTGGGACATCCTTTTTGCGAGAAGAAGGTAAGGCAGGGGTCATAGACTTGTTAGTTAGTCTTCCTGTTGTGCTGGCATGCATTCAATCTCCCTGGACCAAGACCCTCTAGAGCACTCTGCTAGCCATGGATCCCTTTCTTGTTACGCTGGTGTGCACAATGATTACAGGTCGTTTCTTCATTGTGCCGGCATGTGCAGCAAGTTGTTTTTCTTTTTTTCTACAGGTTTTTTCATCGTCGTGCTTGCATGCATGGTGACTCGATCCTTTTTGTTGCACCTGCATGGGTTCACACCTGTGCACCTGTCGCATTCGCCATCGCACTTGCCGTTGTGTATTGGTGCACCACCCTCGCACCTGCACCCACTGCCCTTGCACCTGCACCCACTACCCTTGTACCTGCACCCACTGCCCTTGCACCTGTACCCACTGCCCTCACACCATCCCAACACCTGCACCTGCCCCCGCACCCCTACATGCACCTGCATCCACCACTCTTGTGCCTGTGCACCTGTTGCACCTGTGCCTGTCATCACATACTGGTGCGCCTCCCTCATGCCTGCACACCTGTCATACCCACCATCGCATATTAGTGCACCACCCTTGTGCCATCTTCACACGCACCTGCTGCCCTCACACCATCCTCACATGCACCCACCACCCTTGTGCCTGCATACCTGTTGTGCCTGCCATCGCGTACTGGTGCACCACCCTTGCACCTACACCTGCACCTGCACCCGCCACCCTCGCACCATCTTAACATCTACACCTGCCCCCACACCCCTATGTGTACCTGCATCCGCCGCCCTCGCGCCTGCGCACCTGTTGCACTGACTTGCCGCACTGATCACCATCACACGTTCAATGGCCTTTCGCATGCCGCTCACACCTTGTGTCACCACCAGGGTTTGGTAAGGGCAAAAGGGTAGTCTGTGGAAGATGTGGCCTATGTGCCTAGGTGCAGCTGGGAATTGCCTGTGGAATTCTTGTGTTTTCCATCTTGCGTTCCTCATGTTCTTCTCTGGCACCTACGAATTCTCTTCTCTGGGGTATCCAACCCATTCACCAGATACTGCAGCACTCCTCTATGCATTCTGGAATCCAGAACTTCTTCCACTTCATACTCTACTCCTTTTGGTGTCATCACTGGTGGAGGGGGTATTGGCTTTTGTTGTATGGAGGATGTGGGTATTTGAGCAGGATGTAGAAGGACAGTATTAAACACAGGATGGATGTTCTTCCAATTGGGGGTAGTCGCAGTTTATAGGCACATTCTCCCACTTTTGCCACAATTGGGAATGGGCCATAACATCTGTCTTCTAGTCTTTTTGAGGGTCGGTCGGTGGTGACATTAAGGCCTTCCAAGTAAACCTTGTCCCCTACTTGATATTGTGGTATGTCTTGCCTTCCTCTGTCATAATACTTCTTCATATCTGATGCCGCCTTTTCTAGTGCTGCTGCTGCCTCCTCTCTTATCTTCTTCATCCTTCTCTCAAATACATCTGCCGCCTCTGTTTCTATCTCCCTTTGTGGCTCTGTGGACTTCCTTGGATATTGTCCATAGTTTAAGTAGAATGGAGAGTACCCTGTCGACACTTGGATCTTATCATTATAGCTGAACTCTGCCAATGGCAACCATTCCACCCAGTCATCCTGCCAATGGTTGACAAACAGCCATAGATACTGCTCCACCTCTTGGTTGATGCATTCTGTTTGTCCATCTTCTGGGGATGATAGGCAGTTGAAGGGTTCATCTTTATCCCTAGCAGCCAGTATAGGTCTTTTGTGAACTTCGAGATGAATTGAGAGCCCCTGTCACTGATCACCACCTCTGGGAGTCCAAAATCTCTCCACACCGTGTCTATGAAGATCCTTGCAATCCCTTCTGATGTAACCTCTCCATTTGTCGGTGCCAATCTAATTCGTTTGGACAGTCTATCCACCACTACCATAATTGCATCATATCCCAGGCTTTGTGGTAATTGGATAATAAGATTCACGGATATGTACTGCCAAATCCTTGTTGGAATTGCATTTAGAGCTAGAGTCCCCCTTGGTTTTGCTGGGAACATCTTTGTTTGTTGACACCTACTGCACCCATCCACATATGTTCTCACATCTCCATGTATCCTTGGCCACCAGTAGTTCCTGAGGATGAGTTCTGTTGTCTTGAACCTCTCAGGGTGACCTGCAGTGGGCATGTGTAAAGCCCACGATACCATGCTCTGATTTACTCGGCAGTACCGACCAACTGACCCTTACCCATATCATCCCTCACCAGTGTGTGGCCTCGGCTCGGTACATTCGGTTCATCATTCGGTTCATTATCCCTATCCCACCCTCCTATTCTTCATTATTCCCTGTCCTTCCCCTTGTCTGTTTACCCTCAGGGCATTCACTCTTTGTTGCCACTCGGCAGTGGCCCTATTGTTTTATGTTTGGCCACTCCCATTGTTCTATTCTCACTCACTCTTTTGTCCTCGGCCATACTTTATTGTTCTATTATCATCCACATTCCTTGTTCTATTCTTGATCATTGTGGACAATACTTCCACATGATTCTTCATACCTTATTGTTCTCCATTCCTTGTGCCACTCTGTTCCACATCTCACTTATTAGCCTATATAAGTAGCCAATGTATGTAGATGGTTCTTCGTTCTGGAAATCAACTAGGTTTACGCCTTCTTGTCCTCTCCTCTCCTGTCCCAAGTCCTTTACCTGGGCCGACACTCTCGGCACTCTCCCGGGTATCCCTCTGTCCCAAATCGGTGGCATGCATGGGAAGTAGGGCGCAACACACGAGCACGTTGAAGCCATGCCACTACTTCTGGCCTGCAGGACTTGGCCACATCCTCGGCATTCCCGGAGCCTGACAGCATGTCATGGTGTAGATGAATGATTTCCTCTCAAAGCATCCTGTTCTTTGGTATGTATATCCTTCCTTCCCATGTTATAATCCCCTCTTCTTCCTTCCAATCCTTCTCTCTGCTCTCTACCCTCTCTTTGACTTTGCTCTCTATGTTCTTTGCCTTTCTGATCCTTTTCATCAAGTCTTCCTCCTCGCCTCTGAGCTCTCCCCTTGTTTCTCAGAAGAACTCTTGCTTCCACTGTAACTCCTGTGTTGTCTCCTTCTACTCCCTGTTTATGGTCTTCCCATCTTGAGAGGAGGTCAGCCTTCTTGTTGAGTTAACCTGGTCAATGCTTCAGCATAAAATCATAGTCTGCCAATTCCAGTGACCACCTGGCCTGGCAGTGGTTCAGCTTTCTTGCTGTCAGAAATATTCTAGGTTCTTGTGATCCATCCATATTTCAAATGGTTGCATCATTCCCTGCAGATAGTGCCTCCACTCTGCCAATGCTCGCATGATGGCTAGCATGTCCTTGTCATGTATATCATAATTCCTCTCTGCATCATTGAGTGCCTTGGACATGTAGGCCACCACTTTCCAGGTTCCTTGTTGCATTTGTGACAGGATTTCACCACTGGCAAAGTCTGAACTGTCTGCTTCCACTCAGTATAGGTCCTCATCTATTGGAAAGGCTAGGATTGGTGCTGCTGTTACTGCTGCCTTGAGGAGTTGGAAGCTTATCAACTGTTCTGGTCCCCAGTTCCATGGCTTGTTTCCCGTTAATTCAGGTAGTGGTTTGGCAATGCTTGCAAAGCCTTGGATGAACCAACAATAGAAATTGACAAAACCCAAGAATTGCTGCAATTCATTCTTCATCATGGGAACTGGCCATCTGCTCACTCCTTCCACCTTCACTGGGTCCATCTCTACCTTCCCTTCACTCACCACCAATCCCAGATATTCCACCTTCTCCTTCTCAAACTTGCATTTCTCTGGTTTGAGATATAGATTGTGTTCTTGTAGCAGGGCCAAGACATGCTTCTGTGTTCTTCTAAGCCTGTCGAGTAG
Organism: Chroogomphus rutilus; assembly: GCA_003314275.1. Classification (NCBI taxonomy): domain Eukaryota; kingdom Fungi; phylum Basidiomycota; class Agaricomycetes; order Boletales; family Gomphidiaceae; genus Chroogomphus; species Chroogomphus rutilus. The sequence goes on along the minus strand of QLPI01001984.1, from coordinate 3,939 downwards.
ATCATGATGTCATCTATATAGGTGCTGACACATCCTTCATTCATCAATTCATGGAAGATGTCATTTATCATCATCTGGAATGTTTCAGGGGAGTTAGTCAATCCAAAGAACATAACCAGTGTGTCAAGTACATGTACCGAGACCCATCCACTCGGCAATGCCGACCAAGCAACCATCCTATATCCACAACCAAGTGTCCATGCCGCATGCATAACACTGGGTACACTGGTCTCGGCTCGGTACATCCACCATCTACACTCCTTGTCCTCACCCTTCGGTCCGTCTCACCTCGGGACTTCCTGCCCTTGTGTTATCCTCAGTTACAGCCATTGTTTTTATAGTCGGCTACTCCGTATTGTCCTATCCTTGGCCACGTTTCTATTATCCTATCCTTTATTGTCTTATCCCCATTTTGCATTCCTTCATTCTAATTTTATTTGTTGTGGACAATAACCACATGCTCTGCATACCTTGTTGTCTCACATTCCTTATTCCACATGTCACTTCTTAACCTATATATGTAGGACATGCATGTACATATTTCCTCATTCTGGGTATCGACTAGGCTTAGGCCCTTCTACCTTCTTTCCCTCTGTTAAAGTCCTCGACTCAGGCCGGCATCACCAGCATCCTCTCGAGTACCTGTCTGTTGCAAATCGGTGGCATGCACGGCAAGTAGGGCACAACGCATGAGTACGTTGAGGCCAATGCCACTACTCTTGGCCTGCAGGACTTGGCCATAGTCTGCCCGACCTTTCAACAGCACCCCTCAGCAGTACCAAAGTCCGTCAGTAACCGAAGCTTGACACAGTGGTTCAAAGAGGCCTCGGTTGGTGATGAAGGCCGCTTTGTGTTCATCTCCTTCTTTGACTCAGACATTATTATATCCCCATCTAATGTCCAGCTTAGTAAAGATGTGTGCATGGCGTAGTTTGTGGATCACTTCAGAAATCAGTGGCAGTGGATAGCAGTTCTTGATTGTCATTGCATTCAGCCATCACTAGTCCTGCACTGGCCTCAAGCTGCCATCTTTCTTTTTGAAGAAGAAGAATGGTGATGCAATAGGAGACTTAGATGGTCAGATCTTCCCTGACTTCAGGTTTCTTCCAAAAACTCATCCAGCTGCTTCTATTCCTCTAGACTGAGTGGGTACACCTTGCTTGAGAATGGTTTAGCCCCTGGCTTTAGCTCGATTGCATGGTCCCACTGTCATCATTCTGGAAGGTTATTGTCAAACCCCTCCTTTGTGAAGACCTCTTTAAACTCTTCTAGATAGTGTGCTGGCACCATTTCTTCCACCGTCCTCTTCTTCTTCTCCTTTTGTGCCTCTTCTGCCAGCTTCTGCGAGTGTGTCCTGGCTATATGTCCTTCCTCTTCCTCTGCATATATCTGGGTCACAAATATACAGTCTCCCTCCTCTAATTCTTCCTCCTCTTCTTCTGCATCATCTTCCTCTACACCTGCTCTTGACATTCCACATTCCAAGGGACATCAGTCAAATGTCATCTCTCCTGTCTTCCAGTTGACACTTGGGTTATGCTTCTGGAGCCAGTTGAAGCCAACAATGAGGTCTGTCTTTCCGGTATTGGTGACTGCAAAAGGGAAGACCTCTGAGTGGTTCTTTATCCTGACTCTGAGGGTCACTGTGTGGATTATTGGTCCTCCTTCATTATGAGTTCCATCCACATTGTAGACAGGTAGTGGTCTTGGGAGTCTTTCTATTGGCAAACACTTTGCTTTTGCAAAGCATAGCACCCTGTTTCCCCACAGTCTAGAAGTGCTTCAATTGTGAATCCCCTTTTGTCTGTCAGTGTTTCAATAGTGGTGGGTATCATCACCAAAGACTGGTTGATTTGTCTGATCCACTGTTTCCTTCCCCTAAGTTCCTTGACTACTTCTATGCCTTCCTCTCCTCTCATCCCTTGTATGGCTTCCACTACTTCTGATGTCACCTCTCCTTTCCTTCCACTGTGTGTCCACTGTCTCAACACTTCCTGGTGTCCACTGTCTCAACACTTCCTGCCCTGACTTGTTGTCTTGGTGTATCCTCCACAACACCTACTCTGCTGTTCCCTCTATGGGTTTCTCTACCTCTTCTACCATCACCACCTTCTCTTCTCGCTTCCTCTTCTCTTTCTTCTCCTTCTTGACTTTCAAGGGTTGTTCTGGGATGATTTCAGGTTCCAGTTCTGCACTTTCTTCAACTGCTAGTGAGGTGAAGTAGTTTACAGATATCCAGGGCAAGGAGGACATCCTTTTCACTCCTGTCCCTCCCAAAAATCCTCCTTCTTCAACATGTCCAGCACCCCTTGTTTCTCCTCTTTTGTCCACCCATCCATCATTGCTCTGACCTTCTGGATACCTCGAGGTTTGGGACATTTTCGTGCTATGTGTCCCTGCTCTCTGCAGTTAAAGCATGTTACCACCCTCACTGGCTTCCCTTGAGCCTGATCAATCTCCATGGTTGGGGTCCCAAAGTGGGTGGGGGAGCGAGTGACTGAGCTGGAGTAGATTGTGGATTTCTTGGAGTCTGCCATGTCCTTGATCCAATAGTCCCCCTTTTTGTTGCTTGGTATTCACTCAACTGGTTGTCAAAATGGAGGGAATATGACTTCCACTTGTCATACATTGTTGGAATGGTCTCCAGTGTGTAAATCCACTCCACTACCTGTGGGGACAGGTTCCTTTTGAGCAAGGCAACATATCCTTCATCATTATACCTCACCTGTAACCTATGTTCCTCAAACTCCACAAAGAACTCTGTTGCTGGCCTTCCTCCTTGTCTCAGCTGCTCCAGCTTTTGTTGAGCCATTTATTTCTTGTTTGGGTCATGGAATGTTATCAGCAGCTCAGTATGGAATTCCTCCCAACTCTGGTAGCTGCGTGTTCCTGCTTCTAGTTCCCCTATGATATGACTTGCCCACTGAGCCACAAACTTCACTTTCATATAGGACAAGGCAAAGCGGATCTTTCGCATATGGTCCACTTTGAAATAAGATGCATCGTCCTTGAAGTTCAGGTAGAGCTCGCGCAGGAAGATATCAATCTTCTCTGATAAGCCGTCAAATGGTTCTGGTCTTGCGATTTTGCCAGCTGATGGCAATATTCGGTCACAACTTGCTCACCTACTATAATCTGTTGATTAACAGGATATTGGGCAGTATTATGTTCCATCATACTACTAACATTTTTAGGTGTGTCCCAATGGCCTCAGTCTAGTAGGCACTTGCCACTTCTCCAACAGCCTCACCCAGGATCCTGTTCGGTCACTGGAAGTTCTGCCAATAGCCCTAGTCAATGTAACTGCTTTCATGCATGCTTGTATACCAGAATGGCTGGCAAGTTTTTAGCTGGGACCTCTTGATCAGAGGCACCATTTGGCATGTTTGGCCTAGGTCTTTCCCATCCATCCCCATCTATTTTTGCTTCATCTGTTCCATATACTCGCATCATATATTCTCACCAGTCTTTTTCTGTTCCCTTAGCTTGAAGCCAACACCTTTTAGTAGAAAATGGGACATCTACCTAAAAGGGGGGGTTGTCAAGTACACGTACTGAGACCCGTTATTTCGGCAGTGCCGACTGAGCAACCAATCTACGTCCATGTCCAAGTGTCCATGCCACATGCATATCACTTGGTACATTGGTCTCGTCTTAGCACATCCACCACTCACATGCCCACTCCTCACCCCTCAGTCCGTCTCACCTTGGGACTTCCTGTCCTTGTTCTATCCTCGGTCACAGCCCTTGTTTTATAGTCAGGCACTTCCTATTGTCCTATCCTTGGCCACGTTTCTATTATCCTATCCTTTATTGTTCTATCCCCGTTTTGCATTCCTTCATTCTAATTTTACTCATTGTGGACAATAACCACATACTCTGCATACCTTATTGTTCCACATTCCTTATTCCACATGTCGCTTCTTAATCTATATAAGT
>QLPI01001981.1:0-10722 GCA_003314275.1 Chroogomphus rutilus | reverse complement strand
TGTGTCAAGCATTATGCGTGCTGCGTGGATGCTTGTCCATGGACTTGGGATGGTTGTTCGGTCGGCACTGGCGAATAATGGACCTCGGTACGTGTACTTGACAAATATATGGGTTCACTCATTTGATGGAATAAGATGGTTTTCAATGAGAGTTCTTGTAGCCTATGAATTGCTTGCTAGAAATTGTGTTACACAGGGGCAGAGGGCGCAATAACACCATTAATTGAAGGTTGAACTTGTTGAGGTGAAAAGAATGACCAGACTGGGAATTGAACCCAGGGCTATAGCGAATATAGCTATGGTGTTAACCACTACACCATCTAGTCCACATGGGTAACCTTTCAGGATGACTCATATAATGAAGACCACTTCATGTTGAGTGACAGAGCCCTAGTTAGTTATCAGATTGTCAATACTACTCATAGAGCTCTGTGTTGTCTTAGAAATTCATTAAGACTCATGAGGTATGAATAGTATGTGGGATTAGACAACCCAACAGAACTACATATGTCTCCATGTACTCCAAGAGCAATTCAGGAACACCACCTACAATAAAAGAAATTGGGGATACCAGAGAATGAATTAATAGAAAACTCCCAAGTATGTCTGGCTTAGAAAAGTGGCAATGAACCTGTAAGTCAGGGGAAACTCTCTGAGCGAGTTGAATGAGTTGACTCATGCCATAGGCTGCCATTCGTTGGTTTAGCCTCAAGAATACAGCTGTTTGATTCAACTCAGCCAATTGGAATGCTTGGATGAATGGTATACCAAAAAAATTTGCGGAGCTTCCTCGACCACAACACCATATGTGCTTATGAAAATCCATCAATAGATCTGTTTTTTGAATTTTGAGGGTCAGATATTCTGTGATTTCCATGTTGAATTGATGGTGCACCAAAGTCCAAATTTCACCAAATTCCATGCTGGTCACACAGGTATTGCACAACACTGAGCTTTAGCTCCACTTGAAACTTTTGTGGAGTTTCTCCAAGTTCTATTTTACCCTGTAATTCCAAGAAGAGATTAGGGTAAGTTGGACAAAATCAATAACATAAGTATATGGTTTATAAGACACCACAAATGAGGGGCCTCTGAAATGGCATTCAAAACATTCTCCATGTGTGGAATTGGACCATTCTGGAAGATAGATGCCAAGGCCTGTGGGAATCCTGGAAGATGTATGCACTGAAGTTTTGGCATTTATAATAGTTAAGGCTGAGCCTGGCCTTCAACAGAGTAGGCCCACAGTTTCTAGGAATCTGTCAAGCTTTGGGTACTGGCGGACTCCGGGACTGCTGAAAGGTCAGGCAGACAATGGCCAAGTCCTGCAGGCCAAGAGTAGTGGCATTGGCTTCAACGTACTCGTGCATTGTGCCCTACCTGCCATGCGTGCCACTGATTTGCAACAGACAGAAGACTCAGGAGGATGCTGATGATGCCGGCCTGAGTTGAGGACTTTAACAGAGGAGAAGAAGGTAAAAGCACCTAAGCCTAGTCGATACCCAGAATGAGGAAATATGTACATGCATGTCCTATTTATATAGGTTTAAGAAGCAACATGTGGAATAAGAAATGTGAGACAACAAGGTATGCAGAGCATGTGGTTTTTGTCCACAACAAGTAAAATTAGAATGAAGGAATGTAAAACGGGGATAGAACAATAAAGGATAGAATAATAGAAATGTGGCCAAGGATAGGACAATAGAAAGCGACCGACTATAAAACAAGGGCTGCAACCGAGGATAAAACAAGGACAGGAAGTCCCAAGGTGTGGCAGATTGAATAGGTGAGGAGTAGGCGTGATGGGATTAATGGATGGTGAGTGGTGTAGAGTATGTGAGGTGTGAGGACAAGGAGTGTAGGTGGTGGATGTGCCAAGCTGAGACTGGTGTACCAAGTGATATGCATGTGGCGTGGACACTTGGGCATGAACATAGGATGGCTGCTCAGTTGGCACTGCCAAATAAATGGGTCTCGGTACGTGTACTTGACAGAATCCTGAAGAATAGGTACAGAAATACTGGTTCCCTGACCAACTTGAAATGATAGATATTAAGACAACATAATTGCAGAAAGCCATCCTGTGACCATCTTAGCTGTCAATTGCAACATAGTGGCAGATATCATGAGAGTTGGGCAGGAAATATTCAACACAAGGAAGACATGTGTGAGATGTGGTGAATATATATCTCCTTTAGGTCTGCCAGAACTAAGAAGACCACCTTTTCAGTTTTAAGATTGTAAAATATAGCAACAAAGAAGGCAGCAACCATCATATGAAAGAACATCCTTTTGAGTTTGATAACCACTATCATGTTGTAATTTTCTCAATTGCTAGCATGTCAAGACTATGAGGGTGCAATCAAAAAAGAAGACACTAATATAGTTGTAAATCTTCAGTAAACCTCTGTGACCCAATCACTAGTTATGGTACTGATACATAGGCATGAGATCAACTATGATAATGAGACCTGAGGTATATCCAAAGCACACTTTGGATGTGGAGAGGGCAATGGTAATGAAATTGCGGAAATCGGGGGGAATCCAGCAAGATTGCAGTGGTGAGTCAGTGAGAATCCAGTCCTCACTGTGTGAGATCAAGATCTGAGGCTCCCCAGGGGAAAAGAGATGAAAGTGCCCAGGGAAGATATGAGTGACTCTGCTTCCATCTGGGAATTGGAAGGATTCATGTTCAGGTAGTAGTGTTGAATCGCCACTGGTAGTGTCCCAAATACGGACTGACCTGTCCTTTGAGCCAGACACGACGTGCATGCCATCAGATGAGAACGCAACGGACTCCACAAATGAATGTGCTTCGAATGTATGCTGTATCGCTCCGGTGGTCGTATTCCATATCCGGACTGATTGATCGTACGAGCCAGACACGAGACGCGATCCATCGCATGAGAAGGCAACGGAGTGCACTGATCCTGAATGACCAGCGAGTATATGCTCTACCTTCTCTTGAGATGCATTCCAAATGCGGACAGAGCCGTCCTCACAGCCCGACGCTATACGTCTCCCATCAGGGAAGAATGCAACCGACTCTACAGAACTTAAATGTTCCTTCATTTTGCGCTTCATCTTTCCAGTAGCTGTCTTCCAGAGAATGAGTGACTCGTCGGATGAACCAGACAGAATGTATTTCCCATTAGGCGAGAAAGCAACGGAGATCACCATACGCGAATGACCCTCGAGTACATGCTCTATTTCCCCAGTGGTGGCATTCCAGACTCGAACGGTCTTGTCGCCCGAGCCAGACACGACTCGTGTGCCTTCAGGGGAGAATGCAACTGAAGTCACCCCCTCTGAATGTCCCTGGAGTGGCTGGTCTCTCTTTCCCCTGATCACCTTCCAAATACGAGCCATCATGGCGCGCGAACCAGAGAATACGTCACGTGAAAAGGACCGCCGATCTACTGTCTCCAAATCGCTCGTCACATCCCAAATCCGGACCGTGCTGTCATACGCCGCAGATGCCACGTATTTCCCGTCAGGCGAGAATGCGACAGAACTGACAAGACTCGTATGTCCCTTGAGGACATGCTCTGTCTTCCCAGAAGCTACATGCCAAATACGGACTGACTGATCTCCTGACCCAGACACGACGCGTGTATCGTCGGGAGAGAATGCAACAGACAACACCTCAGAAGAATGTCCCTCTAGTATGCGCTCTAATTTCCAGCTATCGGTGTTCCAAATACGGACTGACTTGTCATGGGAACCAGACACTATACGCATCCCATCACGTGAGAAGGCAACCGAGTTCAACCAACATGTATGTCCCTCGAGTACATGCTCTACTGTCCCCGTTGTGACATCCCAAATACAAACAGTGTTGTCTTCCATGCCTGAAACAACATGTTTTCCATCAGGCGAGAATGCAACACAGAGCACTGAGGAATCAAGTTTTTGTATACACTTTGTCTCCCCTGTGGTGGCATCCGATACCCGAGCAGTGGAGTCATAGGAGCAAGAGACAACACTTTTCCCATCAGTTGAGAAGGCAACCATGTTGACCCACTGTGAATGTCCCTGGAGGATAAGCTGTACCTCCCCTGTTCTAGCACTCCAAATTCGAATCGAGCCGTCGGTCGAGCCAGAAATGATTTGTGACCCATCCGGCGACAAGGCAGCGGACAACACTCCTTTTAGATGCTCCCCCAGTATGCGCTCAATCTCCCCCGTAGTAGCATTCCACATGCGAACTGCAGAGTCGAGACACACAGACACAACACGCCTCCCGTCAGGAGAAAATCCAACGGAGGGTACAGATGAAGGGTGTGTCATGACATGCTCGAATGGTCCCCATGACCCTGCGATGCCCACCACTACTCTAGGTAAGTTATCAAACAATTTCGGATAGTGTTGTCTTATCAGTCCGCTTTTAGGGATCCATGCGAGGGCCGAGCCATACGTGTTCAGGCAGTGACGTGACATGGTCTCAAACGCCATCTGCAGGTACCGACGAGAATCCTCGAGTAGCAACCCGTGGCGGGAATCAATCTTGGAGTACTTCTGGGAAAATGATGAGCTAAACTCCTCTACCATGTTGAATACTAACCGAGTTGGCTTCTTTTGTCATGCTAAGAGACCTCAGCCCAGATCCAAGCTCTCCAAGTGTACTAAGGCACTCAAGCCAGTGCAATAGGTGTATATTGGCGAATGTCCCAAGTTCTCTGAGAATCAGTAGAATGTCTGTAGATGTGGATGCAAGAGCCTCTACAAGATGGGAGGCCCAGTACAAGCATGAATATCTGAGAGTCTCAGGAATACCGTTAGGATCAGGGATTTCATGGGCTAGTCCGACTATACCACGATCGGGTAAATTGCAGATGTTACGCCGGAGAGACGTATTCAAAATCTGGAGACACTTGACGGCCAATTTGTGTTGGGTATCTGAAGTATCAACGCTGTGTCTATAGCAACGTTTCGGATTGACGATGAACTCTCCAAACGAGGCGTGAAAGATGGTGATGGGACTACTGTCGGTGATATGAATCACTGATTGTAATGGCAACAAGGCAAATTGAATGTCGCGTGTTTCTAGATCCAGTAGCGATGCGATGTGGTCCATGGACAGTGGTGTTTGAAGGCAGATCACCGCAGCCAGTACATCATGTCCGTTTAGACTTCCGCTCTCGGTAGGCTGGGGAAAGGCCAAGTCTACAATGTGTTGGTAGAGCCTGTCAATTGGCTCCGTATGGGGCGGCGACAAGAGAGGAGAACCGAGTCGGGTGATCTCTTTCAGCCGAGACCTGTTATCTTTATTTGTCGCACCGATATACCGAACGGCCGTGGCAGCATAAATGAAAAGATCTGCGCACAGATCGAGAAGGATTATAAACTGATCGACAGGTGGCCACGAAGGCAAGCCTGACGAGAATCTATCCATTTTGGCAATTTCATCCAACGAAGTTTGGAGGTATGTGCGAATATCATTTCGTACCGCATCCTGTGTGGCTTCCTGCAGGGAAGTTTCGACGATGCCCATGATATCCAGGGAGTGAACAGGACGGGTGCCAAATACCCTTTCAATCCAACTCTCAGGTCGGCTTGTAATAAACACTTTGAGCGGTATGTTGGTCATGGCACCAAGGATAGCCTTGATCAACATTTCTACTGTCCCCGGTGCTGAGCATTCGTCCAAGGCGTCTATAACGATAATGTAATAAACCACTTGTTCGTTTTCAGTAGCGGTCTTGACGGGATTGACAACCAAGGAGAGGAATTGCTCAGATAGATCATTGAGGTCAGCCACATTACGCTTCCTCTTCAGAACCTCTTCTATGGCGGAATGTATTTTTGCGTTTGATTGAGCAAGCTGGCTAGCTAATGTAGGGATGATGCGACGTGGATCCGTCAACCCTGAGCGAGAGCAGAAGAAGCTTCCCCCAAGCTTGTTTCGCCCATCTAGACGTTTGCAGAGGGTGTGGGCGATAGTTGTTTTCCCTGTACCGAGCTGGCCATTGAGCCAATAGACGTTTGGAGTTGAAGGATCATCCGCCCAGGTTTCTAGATCCGCCAATATCTGCACACGGGTGTCTTCCATGCATCCGCGCGGTTGATCACCTTCGACGCCGTACCGCGTGTCATAGGATGCGTGATCGGCGGGTTTGAGTAACGCTAACGGATCCTGCGAGACATCTGCACTTTCTTGAGTATGGAAGCAATGTCCCCAAGCGGAGCTGTACTTACTGATGGTATTCTGGTGGACGGTACTCTGAAAGACCACATCACCTTGCGTTTCTGCAACAGAACTATGATTAGTGATGGGCTCTTGGATTTATCGTGAAGAATCTCACTGATGGTGCTCCCAGTAGCGGTAAATTCGATTCTAGGCGAGGACATCTATTATTGGTTCAAATGTAAAAGTTTCTGCTTGGGACTGAGGTCGACTACGTGAGGTAGGCCGAACGACAAAGAGTGTATCACGTGGGAAGTACAGCGTGCGATGCTAGCGCCAGAACCTTATTGTCAAGCACCAATACTCCTTTTGCTTCCAGTGCAAACCAATTATTCTAGGCAATCTAAAAAGTTATTTCCGTGTGTCTTGAATGCACATATAACTTTCAACCAAATATTCGGGCTGGGCTGCGATCATAACTCGGGGACACAGCCGTCATACAGTATTTATACCAGACTCGTCCCGCAAGTGGGATAGAATGTCAGTAGAAACGGTTTCACTGATATAGATGGTCATAATATACATCCTTGACATGGAGATGCACTTGGGCATGAAGGCGCTCATTCAATGGTGGGCAACGCCGGAAACCTTTATTGATATGGCACAGATGGGAGTGCAGCTAGGTAGGATAACTGGAAAGGCTGAGCTGGGGATAGTAGTCACGGCCAACCTGACCACATGTCGTCATTTAGATCTCTTTGCAAATTGACCTGGATGGGGCACACACACTTCCATGGGGATATCTTCCAAAATGATTTTGAGCGGCTACAGGGGTCACTAAAGTGAGAAACATGCACATTGATACTCAAGACTCATCAAGTTCTGACTGAGTGCTTGGGAAGCACTGAGGAAATGATGGTTTTCATTCAACAAGATAAATTAATCAGCTGAGACACTTATTTTGTTCAATAAATTCTTGAGTTAAAGACTATACACTCTCCAATCAGACAGTATTGAGTCTGAGAAATAATTGATCTTCTGACTTCAAGAGATTACAATCTCATTGCTCCCACCAAGTGCAGCTGTGGGCTCACCACAGAATGGCATCCTTCCACATGGTCACTCTTGTCGTTGACATTGTGGCTCAATTCTCATGCTCCGCTCGAACACAGCACCGTGGCCTGTCGGTTTGGGTCGCCCATTGTTATGTGCTCTGCTCTCGTCCGTCCGGACATGTATGAGAATTATGGATAAGGTCTGTACCCAGCTGAGGGCTTCCCAGAAGTGCTTGAGACTGAGCTGTTTGCATTAAATTCCCCCCAAAAAATTATCGCCAACATTTCGCCTCCCCATACCCCACGCAAACAAGGACATGCTTCAGGTATCATAGGGACTCTCTGCATTCCTATGCACGTGCCATTACCAAAAGAAGAACGCAGATTGTGTCCCAAATAAACCACACCCTCTCACCTCCTTTCCCTGCCCAAATGTTACATATTCGTGATCTTGCTCCGTCGGACTGGCAACCTGGTTGTGATCGGGGTTAAATGGTTAACAATGTGGCATTGGAATGACGTCATCGGATGGTCTGGTGCCATTGCCTTTCTTGGGGAAATCATGATCGGCAAGATCGAAAATAAGATAAATAATATGAATACTGCGTGACATTCCAGGGTGGTGAACTGGTTGATCAGGTCTGACCTGATCGCGATCCATCATCCTGCTCTGTCGGTTTATGTTTGATGTCTGTTGTGCAGTTTGTTGACCCAATGAAAAAAATTGCTCTAGTGAAACGAGGGTGTACGGTTCCCACTCGGGGGGAGCTCTCAATGTTTTTTTTTTTTTTTTTTCATTTTCATTTTCCAATTTCAGGTATCAAAGGAATCACAGCATGTGGAAGATGGAAAACCAGAAATCAACGTCTATCACATGTTTACACCTGGATGTTACAGAATAACTCATGATTCAAAGTCTTTCATTAAATTTTGTATAGCTTACACATAGTGGCAGAACAATTAATATCGCAGCTTAATTTTAAATATTTTGGGAAAGATTACCAGAGGAACCCACATGAATGATAGAACACTTCAAGCGAGGGGTCTCTGCAATGGTTATAAAAGCATTCCACAATCCTTGAAGGTAGAGGGCATGACGGAAATTAGACTGAAATATTTTAAACTAGTCCCACTAGGCAAATGTTGGTTTTGCCGTCACCAAGCGGTTGTACCTTTTCTAGGAGGCCTACATGATCGGCTATGGCAATTCCAATTTCCTCATTGGCCCAAACTGTCAAATACCATCAAGACACGAGAATCAAAAAAGTAGTACCATAACTGTCTTTTTTACAATCATCTTGCCTTGACGTTAAACATCTCGTGTCGTTCAGGAGATTGGCCTTTCTATGCCTAATCCTTCAAGCATGACTGACCAGGTTTTCCAAATTAGTGACTACAAAGAAATATGAGTGACTATTGGGAACAGTTTAGAAAATTCCAGACTGAAGGTCTTCCAGGCTTTAACATCTTTTATCAAGGATGGTCCAATTCGCGACATGGACAACACTATCTCATCGCTGAAACCCCTCATTTGAAGTGTCTTATCATTCATGTGGGCTTCTTGTATATGTTCTTAGACATCGGCTGACCGATGTACAGGGCCCCAATGACAGTACTGTGCCCATCAGGTTTGGAGAGAAGATCAAAACGCTACTCCCTGCCGCTGAGTTCCTTCCTGTCGAGGGTGCAGATCATGACATGATTTTCGCGGAAAAATATTGTGAGGAGGTTCGAGTCATTGTACTGAAGTTGTTGCAAAGCTGATTTACAATAAATCAACGGAATTGCCGAACATTTCATGCGCCTGTAGTTCATTTCTTGATTATCAAGTGTGTTTGAGACAGCATGATAGATCCGTTCACTGCGTCCATAATAATTTTCTTTCTCCAAGGGTGCCAAGCTATGAAATTTGTAAATATTATCAATCCATTTTTATACCAAATTCACTGTGAGCTCGGAAGTGATTTTTTCTGGATTTTTTTTTTTTTGAAATGAATCACTGTAGGTATCATTACTGATATGCTCTTGAACACGGCACTGATCGTTGCAATGAACGTGTGTTTCCTTGGTATTCAGAAACATAAAATGGACTGTTCCGGTACACGTTTCTTTTGTGCTTTTATCGGCTAGTATATCAAATAGTCTTGACCTTGTAATAACTCACTGAGTTTCCATAGGGGAAGGCGGCTCGGCCTAAATTCAACTCAGCTGATGGGATTTTCATACATGTAGAAACAAAAAATTTCATAAACACAAATGTGGTCGTTTCCAGGAGTATCATCTACTTTTTCAGATGTAAGCATCGGTATGTTTCCTGGTTAAACAATGAACTGTACGTCCACTCACATTTACCGTACAGATGCTAGTGGCAATGTCTCTTTTCACATCGGCACCAGTACATTCTCATTCTCTTGTAAGTAGAGCTTGTGACCATTCTATCTATCCTCAAAAAATTTTATCCGTTGTCTCGGTCAATATTCTCACAATTAGAAGGCAGAATGGCACTTGAGGCTGCGTACGATTCCATCCAACGTGACTCTGCCACCGAATGTGACCCGGGCACTCGCCAAGACATAATCCAGGAGATATCTACCTGGGTGGATGGAGGTGATAACAGGCCAATGTGTTCGCTCTTTGGACCTGCCAGATGTGGTAAAACAACCATTGCGCCCATAATTGCGGAACGAAATGCGAGCCGGGATGCGCACTGAAATGATCTATATCCAAAAGGAAGGCTCATCGCTAGTTTTTTCTTTCCCTGAACCCGGAAGGATCAAGACATCAAGACGCAGTTTTGCCCCACGATCGCTTATCAGCTAGCTATGTCTCTCCCCAATATGCTGGTTCGCATAGAGAGAGTAGGCCGCACGTGATACTCCCAACCCAAGAATGCAGATTGCCATGCAAATGTTGCACATTCGTGATTTTGAAGTGGCAACCTGTTAATTGTTTTCAATGTGGTGGTGGAATGATGTCATCGGATGTGGTGACGAGTTCAGGCATGCCAAAACCGCTCCGGCCTGCGGCCATCCGTGATCCGGGGTCATTCTTAGGGAAATCATGATCGGCAGGAACAAGACTTAAGATAGATAATATGGACACCATGTGAAGTTCCAGGGTGGTATAATACATGGTTTCCCTCCTTTGATGGGCTAAGATGGTTTTCATTGAGAGTTCTTGTAGGCTATGAATTGCTAGCTAGAAATTGTGTTATCCAGGGGCAGAGGGCGCAATAACACCATTAATTGAACGTTGTACTACATAAATCTCCATGTGCTCCAAGAACACTTTGGGAACACCGCCTACAATAAAAGAAATTGGGGATACCAGAGAATGAATTAATAGAAAACTCCCAAGTATGTCTGGTTTAGAAAAGTGGCAACGAACCTGTAATTAAGGAGAAACCCACTGAGCGAGTTGAATGAGTTGACTCACGCCATAGGCTGCCATTTGTTGGTTTAGCCTCAAGAATACAGCCGTTTGATTCAAATCAGCCAATTAGAATGCTTGGATGAATGGTACAGTATGGGACAAGCAAAC
>QLPI01001977.1:0-12073 GCA_003314275.1 Chroogomphus rutilus | reverse complement strand
GCCTCCTCACCCGATGGGTCACAAATCATTTCTGGCTCGGTCGACGGCTCGATTCGAATTTGGAATGCTAGAACAGGGGAGGTACAGCATATCCTCCAAGGACAGTCACAGTTTGTCAGCAGGGTTGCCTTCTCACCTGATGGAAAAATTGTTGTCTCTTGCTTTGATGACTCCACTGCTCAGGTATGGGATGCCACCACAGGGGAGATAAAGCGCATACAACAACTTAATTCGCCGGTGCACTGCATTGCATTCTCACCCGATGTGAAACATGTTGTGTCTGGGCTGCGCGACACCACTGTTTGTATTTGGGATGTCACAACTGGGACAGTAGAGCATATACTCAAGGGACATTCAAATTTTGTGAGCTCGGTTTGCTTCTCACGTGATGGGATGCGTATAGTGTCTGGTTCCTGGGACAACTCAGTCCGTATTTGGAATACAGATGGCTGGAAATTAGAGCGCATACTCAAGGGACATTCACATTGGGTGGATTCTGTTGCATTCTCTCCCGACGATACACGCGTCATGTCTGGATCGTGGGATCAGTCAGTCCGTATTTGGCACGTAGCTTCGGGGGAGACAGAGCGTGTGCTCAAGGGACATACGAGTAGTGTGGTGTCTGTGGCATTCTCGCCCAACGGGAAATACGTGGCATCTGGGGCGGATGACAGCACAGTCCGGATTTGGGATGTGACGAGCAACCTGGGGACGGTAGATCGGCTGTCATTTTCACGTAACAGTACAAGCGTTTCCTATGGTTCGCGCGCGACGATGGCTCGTATCTGGAAGACGATCAGGGGAAAGAGAGACAAGGAACTCCAGGGACATTCAGAATGGGTTAATTCAATTGCATTCTCCCCTGACGGCACACGAGTGGTGTCTGGGTCGGACGACCACACCGTTCGAGTCTGGAATTCCACCACTGGGGAGATAGAGCATGTACTCGAGGGTCATTCGAGTGCGGTGAACTCGGTTGCTTTCTCGCCTAATGGGAAATACATCGTGTCTGGATCATCCGACAAGTCAGTCATTCTCTGGAAGACAGCTACTGGAAAGATGAAGTGCAAACTGAAGGGACATTCAGATTGGGTGAGTTCTGTAGCATTCTCCCCTGATGGGAGACGTGTAGCGTCGGGCTGTGACGACCGCTCTGTCCGCATCTGGAATGTATCTCAAGAGAAGGTAGAGCATATACTCACTGGTCACTCAAAATGGGTGTACTCCGTTACCTTCTCTTGCGATGGATCGCGTCTCGTGTCTGGCTCGTATGATCAATCAGTCCGGATATGGAATACGACCACCGGAGCGATACAGCATACATTGCAGTCACCTTCACTGGTGGACTCCGTTGTGTTCTCAACTGATGGCACGCACGTCGTGTCTGGCTCACAGGGTGGCTCAGTCCGTATATGGGACACTACCAGTGGCGATTCAACACTACTACCGGAACACGAATCCTTCCAATTCCCAGATGGAAGCAGAGTCACTCATGTTCTCCCTGGGCACTTTCATCTCTTTCCTCCTGGGGAGCTGCAGATCTTGATCTCACACAGTAACAACTGGATTCTCACTGACTCACCACTGCAATCTTGCTGGATTCCCCCTGATTTCCGCAATTTCCAGACACATGCCCTCTCCACATCCAAAGTGTGCTTAGGATATGACTCAGTTCTCATTATCATAATTGATCTCATGCCTATGTATCAGTACCATAACTAGTAATTGGGTCATAGAGGTTTACTGAAGATTTACAACTATATTAGTGTTTTCTTTTTTGATTGCACCCTCAGTCTTGACATGCTAGCAATTGAGAAAATTACAACATGGTAGTGGTTATCAAACCCAAAGGGATGTTCTTTCATATGATGGTTGCTGCCTTCTTTGTTGCTATATTTTACAATCTTAAAACTGAAAAGGTGGTCTTCTTAGTTCTAGCAGACCGAAAGGAGATAT
This sequence comes from Chroogomphus rutilus, assembly GCA_003314275.1. Lineage (NCBI taxonomy): Eukaryota > Fungi > Basidiomycota > Agaricomycetes > Boletales > Gomphidiaceae > Chroogomphus > Chroogomphus rutilus. Next base: position 10,117 of record QLPI01001977.1, on the reverse strand, counting down.
ATATTTACCACATCTCACACATGACTTCCTTCTGTTGAGTATTTCCTGCCCAACTCTCATGATATCTGCAGCTAAGTTGCAAGTGACAGCCTAAATAGTCACAGGATGGCTTTCTGCAATTATGTTGTCTTAATATTTATCATTTCAAGTTGGTTAGGAAACCATTATTTCTGTAATGATCCTTCAGAATTCCTAGAAAATGTAGGCCTACTCTGTTGATGGCCAGGTTCAGCTTTGACTATTATAAATATCAAAACTTCAGTGTGAAATCTTCCAGGATTCCCATAAGCACATATAGTGTTGAGGTTGATGAAGTTCTGCAAAGATTTTTGGTATACCATTCATCCAAGCATTCTAGTTGGCTGAGTTAAATCACATGGCTGTATTCTTGAGGCTAAACCAATGAATGGCAGCCTATGGTATGAGTCTACTCATTCAACTCACTCAGTGCATTTTCTCTTACTTATAGGTTCATTGCCACTTTTCTAAGCCAGACACACTTGGGAGTTTTCTATTAATTCATTCTCTGGTATCCCCAAATTCTTTTATTGTAGGCGGTGTTCTCAAAGTGCTCTTGGAGTACATGGAGATGTATGTAGTTCAAGCTTCAATTAATGGTGTTATTGTACCCTCTGGCCCTGCGTAACACAATTTCTTGCCAGCAATTCATAGGCTACAAGCACTCTTAATGAAAACTATCTTAGTCCATAAAAGGAGGAAAATCATGTATTATTCCACCCTGGAATGTCACACGGTGTCCATATTATTTATCTTGTCTTATTCCTGCTGAACATGATTTCCCTAAGAACAGAACCAGATCATGGATGGCAGCAGGCTGGACCAGTTTCAGCATGCCTGAACTTGTCATCACATCTGATGATATCATTCCACCACCACATTGATTACAATTAACAGGTTACCACTCCAAATTATGAATGTGCAACATTTGTGCAGAAATCTGCATTCTTGGTTTGGGAGTAACAGATGTATTGTCCACAGCAATTTAGAATAGAACAATACAATATAAATGAGAATAAGACAATGAGATATGACCAATAATAAACAAGTAGGAGTGTGAGGGAAAATAGAACAATAGTGGGTGGCCAAATATAACACAATAGGGCCGCAACCGAGTGATAATTGAATAGTGAATGTCCTGAGGGTAAATGGACAAAGAGAAGGATGGGGAATAGAAGAATGATAAAGAATAGGAGGGTGGGGTAGGGAAAGTGAACCAAATAATGAACTGAATGTACTGAGCTGAGACCATGTACTAGTGAGGAATGATTTATCATTGGCATGTGGGATTAACGATAAGGGTTGTTCAGTTAGTACTACCGAGTGAACCAGAGCTTGGTATTATAGGCTTGACATAGGTGCTCTCAGCTTGACCTGCTGTTGGGGATTGGGAGATTCTCTAACAGATAGGAAGGGTCATCGGATCAGGGATCAGCTTAAAGGAATCCAAACCTCTCTCACTCAGACAATAACTCAACAAATCAGTCTTGATTGACTACCAAAAAAATATAATAAATTTGGCTGGCCATTTAAGAGTGAATTACTCAAAGTAATTAACTCTTATACTATCAAGCTCTTCAAGGCCTAAGGAAATACTTCAAAAATACTTATATATTTCGCTTATTTCTATTTGGACCCACAAGGACCCACAGCCAGGCGCCAAACACTTATACATGGAAAATGGCACCAAATTGCTGGCTCAAGCTCTCAAGATTCAATTGTACAACAAATTCCTGGGTTTAGGTAATAGCTATTACACTTTAGGTCAGCCCAGAAGCTCGGCTTACTTACTATTAATATTTCGTGACTTGACCAGTCACGAGACTACTAGCCATGGGAACATGACTCATTAATGACTATAGGGTGACTCATTTGTGACTATAGGGTGACTCGTAACTGCCACAGGCTTCCACGACCTTCCATTCCTTTCCACACCCTTCCACTAATTTCAGGAAGGTCTTGCCTTATCGGGGAGTTATACAATCAGCTTAGAATTAGTATATATAGAGGCTAGTTCTGTAGCGTAAAGTAACTTAACAATCCATCTTACTATTACCCATAGTCCATCGGATTATCTTATGCATCAAGCACCCTTAGGTATGTTGATCTGAAGGTCAGTGCCACTCTGGTACGTTAGTCCGAAGGCCAGTGCCACCTTCTCATAGACACGTTGATCCAAAGGTCAGTGTCTCCCTCTCTTGAGTACATTGATCCGAAGGTCAGTGCTTGACAAAGGGTTCTCGGTTAAAACATAAAAGGTACGCAAAAATATAGTAAAAAAACTAAATCAGATTTATAGAACATCCGTGGAAATAATCCTAGGCAAGGGTAGAATAATAGTTCACATACACAAACTATTATTCTTACACGTAATTGAAAAGGCACCTGCCAAGGCCCCCTCTAAACAATTCTTTTTGGACATCAACCCGGACAGGCTTCCACTTGCCCTCATCTTGTCGGAGAATTTGATTAGGCTTTCTTCACACCAAAGTTTTGTCACGGTTCTCAGGTTACCTCATTTACGGTTCCAAAACACCTGCACCTGCACCCAAGGACACCTGACCCAGTGACTCATGCAGGTTAGCCCAACCCATGCTATTCCCTATACTGGACAGTAGAAAATACAAGGTAGTCTACATGTATATAAACCTCTAGTCAACTAGACTGTTTACTAGTTTGAATATCAACTTAATTTGCATCCAAGTTTTCTGACTTAGTTTCCAGCCTAATTCTAACTTAGTGTCTGCATGTGCATTTCTAACTTTCCAAAATTAGAGACAGATGATCAAGGAGGGTGCAACACATAAGTTGAAGCCAAGTCCCTTCAACTATGAATGCACAGCTATGACTAATTGTCCAAGTCTTCCTCACCAGTCCACCACCAGTCTAAGTCCTGGTGCTCATTGTCTACTTTCTATCACTTCCATCTCTACAACAATCCAACCCTTTGACCTTTGACCCCTTTACCTACAGAACCTTCCACCCCCTGTGGAATCCTTTAGAAACCTATGGAATCCTTCGGTATCCATTTAATTAGTACCTGGCACATGGATTTTACACTATGTCTAAACATACTCCCTGGCCCTTTGTCAGGCACTGGAAATGCCAACGATACATGGGCCGAGTGCCATTGCAATAGTGCCGACTTCATGATACTGTCAGGAGGTGGCCAAGTCCTACAGGCTGGTTGGAGTGGCTTAGCTTAAATGTGGCCAAGAATAGGATAATAGAAAGTGACTGAATATAAAACAATGGGGTCATGGCTGAGGATAAAACAATAAAGAAATGTTCCAAGATGAGGTGGGCTGAGAAATGAAGAATAAATGGAGTGGGGATTAATGGAAAATAACAGGGAAAGAGTGGATGAGGGATAGGAATGGGGAATGTGGATGGTAAATAATGTGCCAAGCCAAGACCAATGTACCAAGTGACATGTGTGTGGCTTGATCACTTGTGCATGGAATTAGACTGATTGTTTGCTCAGCACTGCCAAATTACCTGGTACTTGGTACATATACTTGACACCCTTCTGACCTGCATATATGCATCTCCTGTGCTCCCAATCCTATATACCCTCATACCTCCTTCCTGCTCCCCTGTCCCCTCTGTCATTTGTCTCAACAAAAACTTCATGGAATAAAATAAGAAGATGGCCCAATGCAGCCATACTCATGGTGCATCTGCATATATGTGGGAAAAATGATATGGGGGAAATGGAAATAGATTTAAATAGAAAATAAACTAAATGGAAAATACCCTGACAATCTGTTTCCATCCCAACATGCCTAAATCAGACAAGGTGGCCCTTGGGGCTAGGTATGGGGCCAGTGTCAATTATATATACTGAGTATCCAGTAACTAGGAAGTGCTGACCAGACAATCAGTCTAATCCCATGTGCAAGTGACCAATCCACACATATGTCACTTGGTACATTGGTCTCAGCTTGGCACATTTACCATTCACATTCCCTATTCCTATCCCTCATCCACTCTTCCTCACTCATTATCCACTAAAACTGCCCTGTCCACTCCTTATTTCTCAACCTGTTCTACTTCAGGACATTTTACCATTGTTTTATCTTTGGCCATGACCCTATTGTTTTATATTCAGTCACTCTCTATTATTCTATTCTTGGCCACATTTCTATTATCTTATTTTCATTGTTCTATTCTCATCCACATTCCTTATTCTATTCTTGATCATTGTAGACCATACCTCCTGTCAAGCGTCGGTTACTGACGGACTTCGGTACTGCCGAGGGGTGTTGGCGAAAGGTCGGGCAGACTATGGCCAAGTCCTGCAGGCCAAGAGTAGTGGCGTTGGCTTCAACATACTCGTGTGTTGCGCCCTACTTGCCGTGTGTGCCACTGTATTTGCAACAGACAGATACTCGGGGGGATGCTGATGATGCCGGCCCGAGTCGAGGACTTAACAGAAGAGAAGAAGGTAGAAGGGCCTAAGCCTAGTCGATACCCAGAATGAGGAAATATGTACATGCATGTCCTACTTATATAGGTTAAGAAGCGACATGTGAAATAAGGAATGTAGAACAATAAGGTATGCATAGCATGTGGTTATTGTCCACAGTGAGTAAAATTAGAATAAGGAATGCAAGATGGGGATAAAACAATAAAGGACAGAATAATGGGATGTGCCCAAGGATAGGACAATAGGAAATGCCCGATTATAAAACAAGGGCTGTAACCGAGGATAACACAAGGGCAGGAAGTCCCAAAGTGAGGCGGACCAAAGGGTGAGGACAGGGAGTGTGGATGGTGGACATGCCGAGCCGAAACCGGCGTACCAAGTGTTATGCATGCGATGCGGGCACTTATTCATGGATATAGGATGATTGCTCGGTCGGCAATGCCGAATAGACGGGTCTTCGTACGGGTACTTGACACCTCCACATGCTCTACATACCTTATTGTTCTCCATTCTTATACCACCCTGTTCCACATCTTGCTTCTTAACCTATATAAGTAGTGAATGTATGTAGATAGTTCTTCACTCTGAATATCGACTTGGTTTATGTTCTCTAGTCTTCCCTTCTCTTGTCTGAAGTCCCTTACTCAGGCTAACACTCTCAGCACCCTCCCAGGTCTTTCTTCTGTCCAAATTAATGGAACGCACAGAAAAGCAGGGTGCAATGCATGAGTACATTTGTCAGGCTTCGGGAATGCTGAGGTGTCAGGTGGGAGTGGCCAAGTCCTGCAGGCCAGTCATAGTGGCTTGGCTTCAATGTGCTCATGCATTGCGCCCTACTTTCCATGCGTGCCACTGATTTGGGACAAAAGAGATACCCAAGAGAGTGCCAAGAGTATCAGCCTGAGTAAAGGACTTTAGACAGGAGAAGGGAGGACAAGAAGGCGTAAACCTAGTTGATTTCCAGAACGAAGAACCATCTACATACATTGGCTACTTATATAGGCTAATAAGTAAGATGTGAAACAGAGTGGCACAAGGAATGGAGAACAATAAGGTATGAAGAATCAGTGGAGGTATTGTCCACAATGATCAAGAATAGAACAAGGAATGTGGGCAAGAATAGAACAATGAAGTATGACCGAGAACAAAAGAGTGAGTGAGAATAGAATAATAGAGAGTGACCGAACATAAAACAATAGAGCCACTGCCGAGTGACAACAAATAGTGAGTGTCCCAAGGGTAAACAGGCAAGGGGAAGGACAGGGAATAAAAGAATAATAAAGAACAGGAGGGTGGGATAGGGATAATGAACCAAATGATGAACCAAATGTACCAAGCCGAGGCCACACACTGGTAAGGGATGATATGGGTAAGGGTCAGTTGGTCGGTACTGCTGAGTAAATCAGAGCACGGTATCATGGACTTGACAACATTGAAGCCTAGCCACCCCGATCAGTATGCAGGACTTGGCCGATTCCCATCTGCATTATACACATTACCAATATCTAACAGCCAGGTAGATAGTGCCATGCAAAATATGTTCCTAAAATCATGAAAATATTCATGTAGGTACCTTATAATGTATATAACCTTGGTGTAGAGTTACAACTTAATTGGAGAAGGATTGGGAAAGATATTATGGTTTTAGTATAGACTATATGTGTCAGGCCTTGGTACTACCGATGGTACGGTTGGAATGGGCCAAGTCCTGCAGGCCAGTTGGGGTGGCTTGGCTTCAACATACTCGTGCATTGTGTCCTGCCTCCTGTGCGTGCCACTAACTTGTAACAAAAAAGATACTTGAGAGGATGCTGTCAAGTGCACATACCAAGTATCCGGTATTTTGGCTGTGCCAACCAAGTAAATTGGACTACATCCATGCCCCATGTCCAAGCCACATGCCAGTTACTTGGTACACCGGTTTTGGCTCAACTCATCCACCATCCACATTCCTTATCCATCTCTCATTCACCTTACCTTAATCATCATCCATTAATCCCACCAAGTCCACTTCTCAATCCACCTCACCTTGGGACTTCCTGTCAGGCCTTGGGAATGCCGAAAGGTCAGATGGGTAACAGCCAAGTCCTGCAGGCCAGAAGTAGTGGCATGGCTTCAACGTGCTCATGCATTGCACCCTACTTCCCATGCGTGCCACCGATTTGGGACAGAGGAATACCCAGGAGAGTGCCGAGAGTGTCAGCCCAGGTAAGGACTTTAGGCAGGAGGAGGGAGGACAAGAGGGCATAAACCTAGTTGATATCCAGGATGCAGAACTATCTACATACATGCACTACTTATATAGGTAAAGAAGTGAGATGTGGATCTGGGTGGCACAAGGAATGGAGAACAACAAGGTATGGAGACCATGTGGAAGCATTGTCCACAATGATCAAGAATAGAACAAAGGAATGTAGGCAAGAATAGAACAATGAAATATGACCAAGAACAAGAGAGTGAGTGACAATAGAACAATAGAGGTGGCTGAACATAAAACAATAGGGCTGTGACTGAATATAATGAAGAATGACTTGTCACTGGTGTGGGATTAAACAGTAAGGGTTGTTTGGTTGGTACTACCGAGTGAACTGGAGCTTGGTATCGGGGGCTTGACACTTCCTGTCCTTGTATTATCCTCGGCCATGGCTCTATTGTTTTATAGTCGACCACTCCCTATTGTCCTATCCTTGGTCACATTTCTATTATTCTATCTTTTATTATTCTATCCCTGTTTTACATTCCTTCATTCTAATTTTACTCGTTGTGGACAATAGCCACATGCTCTGCATACCTTGTTGTCTCACATTCCTTATTCCACATGTTGCTCCTTAAACCTATATAAGTAGGGCATGCATGTACATATTTCCTCATTCTGGGTATCGACTAGGCTTAGGCCCTTCTACCTTCTTCTCCTCTGTTAAGTCCTCTACTTAGGCCGGCATCATCGGCATCCTCCTGAGTACCCTGTCTGTTGCAAATCAGTGGCATGAACGGAAGAGTAGGGTGCAATGCACGAGTACATTGAAGCCAAAGCCACTACTCCCGGCCTGTAGGACTTGGCCACTCCCATCTGATACCTCGGCAGTCCCAAAGCTCGTCAGTTCCCAAAGCTTGACAGATGCCGAGGGTGTTGGCCTGAGTAAGGACTTCTGAACAGAAGGAGGAGAGTAGGGAGTAGGGAATGGCACAGGTCACCCACGGGTCAAATGTGGGTGACCCACACCCGACCCATGGGAAACCCGAACCCGTCAACCCATGGGTTTTTTCCCATGGGTCGATGGGTGTCAGGTGCATGCCGCACCTGCACGCGTGCGGTGCATACAGCGCATATGGCACGTACGACGCATACCGTGCGTGCGGCATGTACGAAGCGTACCATGCATGCGGCATGTATGACGCATACCGTGCATGCGGCATGTACGACACATACCGTGCATTTGTGGTGTCATGTGCACGTACAGCGCTTTTGTTACATTCGGGGCATCGTGTTTGTGTCGGCGCATGCACGTACGCATAAGTTGCATTTGTGTCGGAGTTGACGCCCCAGGTTGGGCCCAGGTCATGGGTGCTCGCGGCTTGACCCGCACCCACACCCAAGGACACCCGACCCGGTGACCCATGCAGGTTGGCCTGACCCATGCATTTCCCTAGTAGGGAGGCATGAACTTAGTTGATACTCAGACTGAGGAACTATGTACATGCATTCACTACTTATATAGGCTGAGAGGCGGAATGTGGAATAAGGGTAGCATAAGACATGGCGAAAAGAATAAGGTATGAAGACCATGTGGAGGTATTGTCCACAGCAATCTAGAATAGAACAATATGAAAATAAGACAATGAAATATGACCGATAATAAACGAGTGAGATTTGTGGGAAGGAATAGAATAATAAGGGGTGGCCAAGATATAAAACAATAGGGCCGTGAGTAAGTGGCAGTGAATAGTGAATGTCCCGAGGATAAACGGGTAAGGGGAAGGGCAGGGCGTGGAAGAATAATAAAGAATAGGTAGGGAAATGCACGGGTCAGGCCAACCCGCACGGGTCACCGGGTCGGGTGTCCTTGGGTGTGGGTTGTTGTAAAAGTGGTAAATACTTGACCCATTGTCATTGTATACTGCTTTGGGCTATTATGTAACAGCCCTTATTGTTCTATGTTTTCGGCCATCCATTGATTGCCATATAGTATATAAGTAGTACACTTGTAGTATCTGCACTTCTTCAGCTCTTATGCTGAACTCACATGTCGCAGGTATAGTAGTTAATACACTAGCTCTTATGCTGAACTCACACGTCGCAGGCTTACTCTGCCAATAGAGTTGCCTTCACAATAGGTTATGGGCCCCGCCTGAACGCTCACCCAGCTTGAACGCCGGATACATAGCCTACTCGACACCTCGTTCAGTCCACGCTCACCTTCATCCTATGCTGTGTCCAACACCCTACAAGTCCCTCATCTTAGTTGAGAAGTTCAACAGGACCAAACTGGGAGGACTGGCTCTACCAGCACATGGATGGCACATGGCGAGGAACACCGAGTCCTGATCGCTCGTAAACGGCACAGGCGCAGTACTTGCACTCGCCGCATTCGCCTCTGTTCCTTCGTCACCCACTCTCCAAGCCCTCCTCTGGGCAACCTATTCGGAGAGCCCGCAACTCTACGTTGCAAACATCGCCCATCGGTTCGACACCACCGGGCTTTCACCAATGGGTTCGCCACCTGAACCGCGTATTCGACGGGATTTTTCCGCACGCATCCAACCGTTGCGACTGCCATAGGCATCGGCTCCCGTAGGCTACACCAGCCTGACAAACGCCGTCCTCGATACCACGCCGGCCTGCCTCCTGCTCTCCATTGCAGCACATCCTCGCCCTCTGCACGTGCCGCTGCTGCACTGTATCCACACCCTGGTCTACTCTCGCTGGACGTCGTTGCACTGTTCTCATCAGGCGTCGTCTCATTGTTTTCGCCACGCATCGTTGCGTGCACCACTCGCGCATCGCTCACTCGCCGCATATCGTGCATCGTACACACCATCGCTGCGGGTCATCCACATCATCGCATCGTTTTTGCCGTACGTCCGCGTTGTCTCACCGTTCTTGTCACGCGCTGTCCATTCGCACTTTTCACGCCGTTCGCGCATCATTCACTCCCACAATGTTTGCGCACCGCTTACCTGTTGCACCGACACTCATCCCACCACTGCCGCGCACCACCGTGGCAAGGCTTGCCGTTCAGGGAGAGCCGGACATCCAGCGCATGCGCGACCCGCTTGCATTACCGCTATACACCAGTCACACTGCATTTGCCTACCAATGTCCATCCCAAAAGGCCTACCATGCCCGGCCGAAATTGTATGCGACGTTAGCACCGGCAGCCACTTTACCAAATCACGTCGGCATACGGCACCTGCATGGTCCTACACGCCAGCCCATCACCATACGCAACGTCGGCCACATGCCGACTCGCTACCACACGCAATGTCAGCCACACGCTGACTCGCCACCACACGCCGACTTACCACAACAGGCAATATCCGTCATTCGCACGCCATACGCACCTCGTTGCATCGCGTTCACACACACGTCCACGCACCGTTCATTTGTGCTCCTTGCACACCGCTCATACGCGTGGTTCGCGCACCGCCCACACCTCTGACTCCCGCGGC
>QLPI01001975.1:0-13045 GCA_003314275.1 Chroogomphus rutilus | reverse complement strand
GGAAGAATAATAGACAATAGGAGGGTGGGGTTGGGACAATGAACCAAATGATGAACCAAATGATGAACCAAATGTACCGAGCCGAGGCCACACACTGGTAAGGGATGATATGGGTAAGGGTCGGTCAGTACTGCCGAGTAAACTGGAGCTTGGTATCGGGGGCTTGACAATGTGTGTAGATGGTTCTTCGTTCTGGAAATCAACTAGGTTTACACCTTCTTGTCCTCCCTTCCCCTGTCTAAAGTCCTTTACTCGGGCTGACACTCTCGGCACTCTCCCGGGTATCTCTTCTGTCCCAAATCAGTGGCATGCATGGAAAGTAGGGTGCAATGCACGAGCACGTTGAAGCCAAGCCACTATGACTGGCCTGCAGGACTTGGCCGCTTCCCACCAGCATCGTGAAGCCAGCACCATTACTATAATGCTCAGCCCACGCATTGTCGGCAGTACCGGTGCTTGACATGTGCCTACATACAGAAAATTCTCAAGAGATTCAATTTGCAGGATGCTTACCCACTCAGAACCCCACTCGACCCTCATCACAAGCTCTCCCTGTCACAATGCCCATCCACCCCATGCCAGTTTGAAGATATGTGCAGCATACCTTACAGGGAAGCCATTGGCTCCCTCATGTATGCAGCACTGGGAACCCACCCAGATATTTCTTTTGCCATATTGTTCCTCTTGCAGTTTATACAAAATCCCAGAAGACCACATTGGGAGGTGATCAAAAGAGTGTTCCGTTACCTCAAAGGGACGAAAGACATGAATCTTGTCATTGGAGGAACAGAAAAGGGACTTGAGGTGTTCTCAGATGTGGATTGGGCATCCCAAGAACACTGGCACTTGATATCCGGCTATATCTTCATGATAGGAGGTGGCGCAGTCTCCTGGAGCTCAAAGAAACAAGCAATCATTGTGCTATTGACCACTGAGGCTGAGTACATTGCAGTGACTCATGCAGCAAAGGAGGCACTGTGGATAAGAATGTTTCTTGCTGAGATTGCATGCCCCTTGAGGAAACCCATTACCATACACCTCAACAACATCTCCACCATTTATATCATGAAAAACAATGAGTATCACCCCAGTACAAAGCATATTGATATTTGGTATCATTTTATATGACATTTGGCCCAGGAGAACCTACTAAACATTGACTATGTACCCACACAGCCATGGCAGCGAACATGCTCACAAAGGGGCTCCCACAGCACAAGGTCCTTCACATGAACCAGCTGGTCAGGCTGCATTCTGCTTAAGGGGGAGTGTTGAGATTAGAGGCTGAGCAAGGGTAAGCAGAGAATGCAGGGTTGCGTCTGATGCATGGACTGGTAGTTAGGTAGCCATGGTCATGCTTGACCGTGGCAGTATATAATTCACACTGTAGTTAGTTGTACCTCAGTGAATTGTCCATTCACTGAGGTATGTACCATTTCCATATACCAAGACATGTGGCAGCAGCTTATACTACATCTATATCTCCTTCGTCTCTAGGTATAGTAATAATAGAATTGTCCATTCACTGAGCTCCTTCGTCTCTAGCTACTGCACCTAATAACAACACTATGCAACTCTCGCATCCCTGTGCATTCCCCATAGCCACCTCCCTGGGTCAGCGCTTAGTGAAAATATTTGCATTGCATGTAAAATGACATATACAGAGAGAAAATAAAAACAAAGTACAAAACAAATAAATTAAAATAGATAGAACAATTCTACAACAATCCTCAACCATCCCCCAGCACATTAACCAAGAAGGAATAGTCCTCACATGAGCCATAGGACCAACTAGAAGACCACATGTTCATGGCAGACAAACCCTACTGTAAGCTTCTTGGTTCAATCATGTGTGCCCATATTGATACATACCCAGATTTGTCATATGCTGTGTCTACCCTCTCCAAATTTGCTTCCAACCCAGGATGAACACATTGGAATGTCTTAACTCATGTCCTGTGATACATTAAAGGCATGATCATTTACAAAATTACCTATGGTGGAAGCAACAAAGATTTGAGGCCAATAGGTTATGTGGATGCAGATTATGGAGGAGAGCTGGGCAATCGTTGATCATGCTCAAGACATGTTTTTCCCCAGGCAGGAGGACCAATGGCTTGGGAAACTCAATATCAACCCACCGTTGCTCTCTAGACTATGAAAGCCCAGTACATGGCTCTCACAACACAAGAGGGATGAAACAGATACTCTGGATGTACTCAGCAATGGACAAAGTAAGGTGTCCCCAGCCACATCCAGCAATTCTTTGGAACAACAATGCAGGTGCAGTTTCATTAACAAAGAATACAAAACATAATTCCCAGGTCAAACACATTGACATCCGTTACCACTATATTCGTGAATGTGTTGAAAATGGCAATATCGATGTCCGACAAGTAGCATCCACGCTTTTGCAACGTGTATGGTACATAGAAAAAAATTGCATTCACTAAGAAAGAAAGACAAGATCTGATGCGGGCTGTCCGGAATTTTTTTGAGCTCTCTGTTTTTGATATAACTCGATATTCCAAAGATCCCCACACTCGTATTCATTGAGGCTATATCTTTTGGAAATAGGCTATTGCGTCACGTCTTAAACCAAGTGTTGTAGATTTCTAAGTTTCAAGACGGTTCGCTATTCCTGTCTTCGAAACCTCGTCAAAGCGGGATGGATGGCGTTGGCTTGGAACCTGGGGAAAGAAATTGACATCTGCATAACTACTGACAATGATAAAACAAGACACACAGGCTTGTCTTTATTGAGATCGGTTTTCTCGAGCTCGTGATCAACGGGTCGAGTGTGCTGCCCCCTGTCATGTGCAACCGTAGACATCGATCCGACACGTACCTCTGATAGAGATGTAGGTTGGACAAAAAATCCATTAAAGATGTTATGTTTTGGGGAAACATTATTCCTCTGTGAATGAGACCCTATATAACCTGGCTTATGTCTCAAGCCTTCCCGCGCGATGAGTCTGTGATTTTCACGAGCGATCAACAATTGACCGGTGTGTCGATGGAGAGGGGCTTACGAGGTCATGAATGTGTTTGAGAATACTACAGTGCCTGGGTGAATTTAAGTGTAGAAAAAATTCTTCAACTCACGTTTGGCATAAGGCATTAAAATCCCGATGTATACTACTGCCAGGGAAATCAATGTCTATGTGTGGGAAGAAAGAAACATAGTTGTACAGTTATTCGGATTGATTACGGCCTGAAGGATAACGTATGTCAAAGCAGACAAGGACTAATAAAACCTGTACATACGCATGCTAACATTGCCAATGCTGTAACACTACTCTGATATAAGTCATTATGTTCGTAATAAATATACTGAAACTACCTTGTGATAAACCCCGTCTCTTGTATCATCGTATCAGCGCAGGTCGAAGCGGATACTAGATGTCTCACCGATGCTATAAAGTACAATTTTGTCAACACGATTGCTGCTCCTAACCCAGTGTCTCCCTATTTCAGAAATGCTGTATGAGATGATAATCATGAACACTCACGACCGAAAATGGGGCGATCGCATCTTAATCAAACAAAAGCAAAGAGATGCAGTATTGAGCACGTCAATCACGCCACATATTATAGCCTGGGTGAGGACGACCCAATGCCACCTCAATATATATTGTGGAAACGTTTTAGAGGCGAATGCCGTAATGCCCATCGTGGTACCAAAACAGATGCGCAAGAATGAGAGGAACCAAGATATGAGTGGAATGAGAAGTCGACCGGATACTACTTTCACCCGGTAGGCGAAGAATGCCTGAAAGTACACGTGAGTGAGTTCTCCTATATGTGATGCAAAGCAGAGGTTAACACACCTGGACGATAGACCCAATCCATGCGCTCAGGATGGTAAATAACTCAATAGCGAAAGTAACTTCGAAGATTGCAGTTACATCTCCAAACCTCTTCACCGTGGTGTGGTACAGAAATATACCGATGAAGACGGTGTGTACAGTGTCTAGACTCCTGTTCCTCAGAATTAGTTACTCATAAAATTGAAGAAATAAGGCTAGGATGCGACTGACCAAATTAACCGAACCTTTTACAGAATGGATGAGCATTTACAACGTATATAGATGAGTGACTGACGAGGTATTGTATCCAGAGTGGATCATTGATGTTCCCCTGCCTGTATAGGAATGCTTGCATGGTGAAACATCCATAAAGAAATATGGACAATATAGCGCCAATTTCCATTGCCCCAAGGGTATCATCTAGGAGTGACATTGAGATATATTTCCACAAGGGCAGCGGTGACGAAGAGCTGGTCAAGGATCCAGTAAGTTGTATAAATCCACTAAGATAAGGGAATGAAGAAACGAGTATGTTCGCGATTATACTTATGCTCTCACGAGTCAATGATGCGAACGTCCGAAATTTGTTCCTGAGATGATCACTTTGTTGGCAAAATGTAGACCATGTCATCTGAGATAGAGAGTCAGTTGTCTGAAACTTGTTGCTTTTGAACAACATATAGAAGAGAGACTGGACGCCGGATGCTGTCCATCGTCTTGAACTTCCGAAGCTGTATGTTGATTCTAGATTTCGAGAGGTTTTTGACCGGAATCACTGTAAAGGATGAGAGTCAAGTTGAGAAAAGATGGCATCTAAGAAGAGCAGTTGGAAAACAGCACACGTTTATATCTAGGTAAGGGGTAGAATCACAGTGAAGTATTTTGTGACGCGCTGAAGAGCGCTGAGATTGGGGAAATAATCAGTCCAGGCTGCGCTGGAAATAATGTATGTGAGCCAGTCTGATATCACTCAGCGAAGCCAATGACCATGAAAAGATCATTTGTATGTCTAAAATCTGGCTGCCTGGGGTTAATCCTTATAACTATTTTGTACCACTTTGAGGAAGTCTGTAATCTTAAAACGAATGATCTATCAACATCCGATTGATATGGTGAAATTCCATGATCGTGGAAAGGCGCCTTAGCATCACTAAATGGGCGATTTTGGTGGGTCCGTGAGGTGGAATATTATAAATAGTGAATAATTGATGCATCCTGCTGAGACGAGATATAGTCGCACTTGTTAGAGTAAAAATGCGCAACAGGAGCTAAATGAGTTAGGCTCAGCTTCTTGGTAGAAGTTGAGCCGCGTCTCCGCGCTAAATAATGAAAATGTTTAAGTGATCAATCTGGGGTGTCCTGCAGGGGAAATGAGACAGTGCGGATCAGAGTTCAAATCCGGATAGTTCCGTTGGTGACGACAATAACGAAGAAAATGATTATACTCGCATATTTCCAATACTCCCCCTCAAGCAGGACATACTGAGTGAGGACATAATCATAGCATAGCCCTAGTCCCTCCACAAACTAGGTGAATTTCACCCTCAGCAATTCCTTGGTAAACACATCTGACACATTCTCTTTGGTGGGTACATAGTGGATAGAGACCTTCTTATCAGCAACACATTCACAGACAAAGTTATATCATAAGTCTATGTGTTTGGTCTTTGCATGGAATTTGTATCTCTTGACCGAGAAATTGCCCTCTAATTATCACAGTTAATCACAATACACAGTGTGCCACAAGGTATCAATGTTGGAATAATTTGAGCATTGGTTGCCATTACCTCCGTTCAAGCCAAACAGTTGCTCTTTCCGCGGTCCTTGCTCAGCACCACCGAAATTCAACAATCAATACCGCAGTGTGAAAGTTAAACTCGGGTATTATGTAACCCGTACCTGTGTAGGTGCGTTGTGACATGTCACATGTAGGGGAGATGGTGTCACCCGCAGTGTGACCCGTGTTACAACCTATGTCTTGAAACAAGTGGGCTATGTATTACTTGACTTTAGGAGAGGACAAGAGGAAATAGAGGGGAAAAGATATTTGGGAATTAGTTGTATTTTATTTGTTCTAATACATGTTGTTGAGAGTTAGATAAGTAGCACAGCACTTCGGTACAATAGAGGGAGTTGGCTGTGCCGGATAGACTATGACCGAACAGTCGAGAAGATTCTTATCTTGGATTACTCACACCTCCGATAAACTGCAACCTCGATATTAGTAATTGAGAAATATTTAGTTTAGTATATAGCGACGATTCCAATCCAGGAAGAATAATATAACAACTTTTATTCTATCTTCGACCAACAGGTTATGGGCCCCGGCCATAACTAAATATTCCAAAAAAAGACAAACTGCTATATTCAAAAAATTGAATTTCCATCTGTAACAATCGACCAACAATGTCTATTGCCAGTACCAATAACTCGCACAAGATTGACCCACTGAATGGGGATAACTATGCCGTGTGGCATCATCGCCTTGAATGGATCTTGGACAACCAAGACCTCTGGGAGATCACCATTGGTACGGAAATGGAACCCAAACCAGCGGATCCAAGGAATGTAATGGCAACAGAGAGGCAGGCGATTGCAGATTGGAAAAGGAAGGACAAGAAGGTGAGGAAAGAAATATGTTTGCGTATCTCTGATGAACACCTGGTTTACATTGATCCAAATATGACAAGTAACTCAATTTGGGTCAGATTACAGGGGATATTCGAGTCAAAAGGAGCAGTTGGAATAGTCAACCTCCGTCGCAACTTCTTCCGAACTTTTGCTGAGGATGGAGCCAATATGGAGGAGCATATTCGAAAACTCCGAGGACTCAAACAAGAACTAAATGCTCGAGGAGAATTAGTCACAGATACCGACCTAGCAAACACATTACTCACCTCGCTTCCAGATTCTTGGTCCACATTCATCACGGCAGTGAATGCTGGTGGAGTCGCCATCTCATCGCATGTCCTAATAGCCAAGATCCTGGATGAAGATAGGGCACGGCATAAAGGGTCGGCTTGGCAAACGGCATTGAAGGCACAGTCAGGCAACTCAGGTGCCACACGAGGGAAGTGCCATAACTGTGGAAAGAAAGGGCACTATATAAGAGATTGCTGGGCCAAGGGTGGTGGCAAGGAAGGACAAGCACTGAAGTGGTTAAAATCAGCCACTACAGACTCAGTCAAGCAGGCTGAGGACACTGGATTTGCGTTTATATTGAATGATAACAACATGGCCCTAATCTCGATCTCAGCCTCTGATTGGCTTGCAGATTCTGCTGCAACAACACACATTAGCCAAAATAGAAATGATTTATCAACTTACTTGGAGGACCCATCAACGATTGAAGGAATCACACCAGGCGCTGTACTCCAGACCCATGGGCGTGGAATCATCAATGTCGAATTCAAAGTTGGGAATACCACCCATATGGTCAAATTACATGACGTGAAATATGCACCTAATGCACCAAATAACCTAATCAGTATAGGGCATCTCATGGATCGAGGGCACTGAGCACTTTTCACGGCCACAGGTGTTGAATTCAATTCCAAGACCAGTATTACATTTGGAGTTGGAAGAAAAATTGGGCAGATGTACCAAATGCAATGCAAACAGAAGCCAGAAAGTCAGGAAAGAGGAGAGTTTGTTGCAGTAACCAGAGCATGGACCTAGGATAAATGGCACCACATCCTTGGACACGTGAATATCTGGACAATCAAAACCATTAAAAGCAATAATCTGGTAACTGGTTTAGACATCGATGAATCACAGGAAGCAAGTCAATGCACAGCCTACATTGAAGGGAAACGACATGTGGACCCATTCCCAAAGCAAGCCAAGGAGAGGGTAGAGCAGATTGGCGATCTAATTGTATCTGTCAAGTACACGTACCGAGACCCATTTATTCGGCATTGCCGACCAAGCAACCATCCTATATCCACGACCAAGTGTCCATGCCGCATGCATAACACTTGGTACACTGGTCTCGGCTTGCACGTCCACCATCCACACTCCTGGTCTTCACCCTTTGGTCCATCTCCCCTCAGGACCTCTTGTCATTGTATTATCCTTGGTCACGACTCCATTGTTTTATACTCAGCCACTCCCTATTGTCCTATCCTTGGCTACATCTCTATTATCTTATCCCTTATTGTTTTACCCCATTTTGCATCCCTTCATTCTAATTTTATCCGTTGTGGACAATATTCACATGCTCTGCATACCTTGTTGTCTCACATTCCTTATTCCACATGTCACTTCTTAACCTATATAAGTAGGACATGCATGTACATATTTCCTCATTCTGGGTATCGACTAGGCTTAGGCCCTTCTACCTTCTTCCCCTCTGTAAAGTGCTTGACTCGGGCCGGCATCATCAGCATCCTCCCAAGTACCTGCCTGTTGCAAAACCAGTGGCACACATGGCAAGTAGGGCACAACGCACGAGTACGTTGAAGCCAATGCCACTACTCTTGGCCTGCAGGACTTGGCCATAGTCCACCCAATCCTTCAACAACACCCCTCGGCAGTACCAAAGTCTGTCAGTACCTGAAGCTTGACAGTATCCGATATTTGGGGACCAGCACAGATCGAAGGCCCATCCTGTGAAAGATATTTTTATTCTTTCACAGATGTCAAATCCAGATATTCGGTACTCTATTTTGAAAACATGAAAGACGAGGCCTTGAAACACTTCGAAGAATTCAAGAGTTTCATCGAGACTCAGAGTGGTAACAAAATAAAGTGATTCCGCTCTGACAATGGTAGAGAATACATTAACAGGCCTTTCAAAGACTTTTGTGCCAAACATGGTATCATTATGGAATCCACTGCCCCATATTCACCTGCCCAAAATGGTATTGTGGAATGACTAAACCATACACTCCTTGAACATGCACATGCAATGCTCTTTGCCAAGAACTTACCAAGAACCCTGTGGCCCAAAGCAGTAGCATATGCTTGCTATATCAAGAATAGATCACCGACCCAGGCACTTGGCATAGAGACAACACCATACCAAGTTTTTTTCAATAAAAAACCAGACGTATCACGATTAGAAGAATTATTCAGAATGGAGAACTATCTACATCCATGTTCTACTTATATAGGTTAAGAAATGAAATGTGGAATTAGGGTGGTGTAAGATATGGAAAAGAGAATAAGGTATGGAGAGCATGTGGAAGTATTGTCCAAAATGCCCAAGAATTGAACAATGAGATATAAATGAGAATAGAAAATTAAGATGTGGCCGAAGATAAGATAATAAGAGGGTGACTGAGAATAAGACAATAGAGTATGTGTTATGACTTGGGAAAGCTGAGGAGTCGGTCAAGTCCTGCAGGGTGGCTAGGCTTCCACGTGCTCATGTGTTGTGCCCTGCTGTTCCGTGCATGCCACTGATTTGGACAGAAGAGAGGCCTGTGAAGATGCCGAGAGTGTCGGCTTGAGAGAAGGACTTTAGACAGGAGGAGGGCGGACAAGGGGATGCGAACCAAGTTGATATTCAGAGTGAGGAACTATCTACATACATCCACTACTTATATAGATTAAGAAGCAAGATGTGGAACAGGGTGGCATAAGGAATGGAGAACAATAAGGTATGAGAAATCATGTGGAAGCATTGTCCACAGTAATCAAGAATAGAATAAGGAATGTAGGTGAGAATAGAATAATTAAATGTGGCTGAGAATAAAATAATGAGGGAGTGGGTGAGAATAGAACAATAGAGGATGGCTAAAGATAAAACAATAGGGCCATGACCGAATTAATAAATGAATAGTAAATGTTCTGAGGGAGAACTGTTGGGGATCTCTTAATATATTAGGGATCTCTTTAGCAGTTGATAGCTAAGCACAAAAACAGCATAATAAGACTAAAAGTACAAAAACACAAGATCTCTATTGTACAACCACCTTAGCTCAATATTATTAGCATTTGCTTGCTAATGGGCTTTGTTTTCTTTCAAATCTTCCTCCTCAAGGCCTTTCCAACCTTCCTGGTGCCTCATAATACTACCTAATATTTCCATCATCCCTAATACAACTTCTATTATTTGATGAGATTATGAGTAAATTACAGTAGGTTTGAAGAATTTATAGGCAGTCTATTTAATTTATCTCCTCAGTGTAGTCAACAACTGAGTGTATATTTGGAAAATATACCTATTTAATTTATCTTACAAAAGAAATAAAAGAGAAATTAGCCCTGAGGCTTTGTACATAATATTATACAACTCACCTCCTCAGTGTAGTCAACAACTGAGGAGGGAGGCATGCGCGGGTTGTGTTTCACCCGCATATACCCTGCAACCGGCCTTTGACCCTATCGAAGGTTTGAGCCAGGCTGCTGGTCCCAATCCAGGGAGCTGGCCACGCGTGTCACGTCATGCGTGGGTAAGCGCCCGTAAGTAGCGTACATAGAAAAGAATGAATAACTCCCTCAATATTGAGGGTAAAAATACAAATAAATGAGAGGAAAATTCAGAATTCAAAAGCGCACTGAGTGATACTAAAATCGATATATAATTACAATATATTGAGATTGGTCTCTCAGGGGTGAGATGCAAGTTTGCACCCTACATTATTCACCACCGAAGGTTTGGCCTGAAATTCAAGCTCCGCTCTCCAGATAATCGGGCTGTAACCAGATTCAAGCCCAGAGCCAAGTTGCCGGTTTCTCCATAGAAACACACCAAATATTAGCCTGAGACAGCCCACTCTCATACAAATATTATGGTGAGACACCAGAGTGACTCAACACTGTGTCTTCCCTTAATCACATGCTCAAAACCGGTCTACAATGCCCTTTGAATTACTAAATAAGGAAAGTAGCTCAAATTAGATCCAGGAACTTCTACAAGGTTCCAGCACCTTCCATGACCTTCTGTGCACAGACCACTAGTTTCTGGAAGACTTTCCCGATTAGGAAGGTGTAGAATTACATGCTTAGCTTACTAATCAGCCTGTAAATTAGTATAAAAAGAGGCCTTCCTGCCCCCTTTGAAGCAATCAATTCATATCATCATCTTCATCACCTTTGTCAGCTTGACATTGTGACTCAGTAATTCTTAGTCAGCAGTTGATTGTTCTGCTACTAGGTTTACATAATATTCGTACCGTTGATTGTCTGGTATTATTATTATTTCTCATATATTAGTACCATTGATTGTCCGGTATTGTCAAGTACATGTACCGAGGTTCCGGTTATTCGGCAGTGCTGACCGAGCAGCCATTCTACGTCCACGTACAAGTGTCCACGCCACATGCACGTCACTTGGTACGCCGTTCTAGGCTCGGCACGTTCCGTCACACCATTTGCCCGTTCCTCGATCCGCTTCACTTCGGGACTTCCTATCCTTGTGTTATCCTCGGGTACAGCCCTTATTTTATAATCGGGCAGTTCCTATTGTTCTACCCTCGACCACGTTCCTATTATCCTATCCCTTATTGTTTTATCCCCGTTTTGCATCCCTTTATTCTGATTTTATCCATTGTGGACAATAACCACATGCTCTGCATACCTTGTTGTCTCACATTCCACATGTCGCTTCTTAACCTATATAAGTAGGACATGCATGTACATATTTCCTCATTCTGGGTATCGACTAGGCTTAGGCCCTTCTACCTTCTTCTCCTCTGTTAAGTCCTCGACTCGGGCCGGCATCCTCAGCATCCCCCCAAGTATCTGTCTGTTGCAAATAGGTGGCACGCATGGCAAGTAGGGCGCAACGCACGAGTACGTTGAAGCCAACGCCACTACTCTTGGCCTGCGGGACTTGGCCATAGTCCGCCCGACCTTTCGCCAACACCCCTCGGCAGTACCGAAGTCTGTCAGTAACCGAAGCTTGACAGGTATTAGTATCTTGGATTCAGCCTAAGTAGTTGATTGTCCTGCTTAGTAAACTGATTCTACAGAGTGAGATTGTTCTGTTGATTGTCCAGTTCAATTGCATCTCTACCCCTGAGGGTTTCTAATCAGTCAATTGTCCTGATTAAAGACTCTTTTGTCTCTTGAGATTACTTCACTGTAATTTCTGTCTCGGCCTCACCCTCATTTTAGAGTGCATTGACTGGGTAATCCGTTCAGTCCACTTACTTCCTCTTTCCTCTAAGCGCATTCCCTTTCATTGGAATATCTCTGGACCCCTAAGTGTCCTGAACCTACAGACTTTGATAGTCTCATTCATTGCTGCTAACAAATGCATCACCTTCTCGTCGTATTAGCTTGCTAGAGTTATTCCACAGATTATGACCAAGGTATAAATATTAAATTATTTCCGGAGTTGCGCTGCAGCAGGGTTTGAAACTCTTCTTCGTCTCGCTTCACTTCACACAGTGCTTGACTGAAGTGTTATATCTTTAACACCAAGGTCTTGTCCAGGTTCCAAAACAAGAACGGGTAAGGGAATAGACAGGGAATGAGAGAATAGTAAGGGGTGGAGGGGATAGGGTGAGAGGAGTGGTCCAGACGATGTACCAGATGTACCAAGCCGAGACCATGTGATAGTGAGGGATGATATGGGTAAGGGTCGGTCGGTTGGTATTACCAAGTGAACCGGAGCTTGGTGTCATGGACTTGACAGTATGACCGAATATAATACAATAGGGTCATGGCTGAGAATAAAATAATAGAAATGTCCTGAGGTAAAAGGGATGGGGAATAAAAAGAATAGATGGGTAGGGAATAATGGGAAATGAAAACGGGACACTGTGTTAAGTACATGACACTGAGCCTTGGTTCACTCGGTCATAGCAGCCAAATGATCCCCGCCTCTAGGGGATCTCCTAAAACACTGAATAATTGGGTAGATAAAAGCACAAAAATATTAAAAAAAACTTAAGTACAAAAAAAAAGAAGAGCTTCTCAGAAGGAAAGTTAATGTTTGCTCAATTAGCAATTGTTTTGCTAATTAATTACCCTGGATATGCTCAAATATTCTCTATAATGCCTTTCTCCTTCCTTCTAGTGATTCACAATAATTGTCAGCCTTCGGGAATGCCGACGACGCATGGGCTGAGCATTATAGTAATAGTGCCGGCTTCACGATGCTGGTGGGAAGCGGCCAAGTCCTGCAGGCTGGTTGTAGTGGCTTGGCTTTAACGTGCTCGTGCATTGCGCCCTACTTTCTGTGTGTGCCACTGATTTGGGACAGAAGAGATACCCAGGAGAGTGCCGAGAGTGTCGGCCCAAGTAAAGGACTTTAGACAGGAGAAGGGAGGACAAGAAGGCAT